>CM076571.1:943421637-943707480 GCA_034641835.2 Pinus albicaulis | reverse complement strand
GAAATTTAATGGTCAGAGTTTTGAGTTGTGGAAGCTCAAGATGGAAGATCTGCTAGTGGATAAAGATCAGTGGATCACGGTAGATCCAGGTACCAAACCAATGGAAATGTCAGATGAAGACTGGAAGAAACTGGATTAGAAGGCTAAGAGCATAATATGTTGTGTGTCTCAGATTCAGTATTGTTGAATGTATCTGGGGAAGCTATGATGAAGAATTTGTGGGAAAAACTTGGGACTTTGTACCAATCTAAGTCTCTGGTGAATAAGTTGTTCCTGCGGAAAAAGCTATATAACCTGAGCATGAAGGATGGAGACTTGGTGACAGAGCATCTGAACGCCTTCAATACTGTGGTAAGTCAGCTGTCATTTTTTGATATTAAAATCTCAGATGAAGATAAGTGCATCAGTTTTTTGTGTTCTCTACCAGACTCGTGGGACAGTCTGGTTATTGCAATAGGTAGTAATACAACTACCTTGAATTTTGATGACATTGTCTCAGCCTTGCTGTCAGAGGAAATGAGACGAAGAAATATGGAGGGTCAAAATGGAGATGCCTTATTTGTACATGGAAGGTCCCAAAATAGAAACAAGAATAAGGTTTCGAGTGGGAGATCTAAATCTAGAGGGAGATCTAAACCTCCTAGAAAGTTTGTAAAGGTGTGCTAGAAATGCGGAAAGGAAGGACACTACAAAAGGGAATGCAGATCTAAAGCTCCTGAGAAAGGAAAGGGATTTGATGAAGCTCCTTCTGTAGAGGCAAAAACCACCTCGGATGAAGGTGGGGATGTGTATTTGGCTTCTTCTTCAAATACACACGTAGATCATGAGTCATGGTTGATTGACTCAAGTGCATCCTTTCACTTCACTCCCCATAGGGAGTGGTTCTATGAGTATGAGAAATATGATGGTGGAAATGTATTCCTAGGGGATGATAGGAAGGCTAGAATCGTCGGATCTGGAAAATTCAAGCTGAAGCTGCAAGGTGGAAGGATTAGAACACTTCCTGGTGTTCTGCATATTCCTACATTGGCCAGAAATTTGATTTATGTAAGCAAGATGGATGATGCAGGTGTAAAAACAGTGTTCAAGAAAGAAGCTTGCAAGATGGTTCGGGGAGCACTGGTATTAATGTGGGGAGTTCATATTGGAAATATATACAAGCTACAAGGTAGCACTGTTATTGATGGGTGTAACAGTCTTGTGGTGCCTGAAAGTGGAGCGGAAAGCCTAGCTGTCTTTGGAGAAAATACCATGTTATGGCATCAAAGGCTTGGACATATTGGAGAGAAGGGCCTTCAGATACTACATAGAAATGGTATGGTAGAAGGTATGTCTAATTTCTCTCTGGATTCCAATTTCTGTGAACATTGTGTATATGGGAAGCAGAATCGGGTGAGTTTTCCTTCTGGTGCTAAGACGGCGAATAAGATATTAGAACTTGTGCACAGTGATGTGTTTGGACGTGTGTCAGTTCCATCACTGGGAAAGTCTATGTACTATGTTTCATTCATAGATGACTTCTCAAGGAATACATGGATATATTTCTTGAGGAAGAAATCTGAAGTCTTTGACAAATTTAAATAATTTAAGGCTCTGGTGGAAAACCAAATAGAGAAGAAGGTAAAAGCGCTGAGGATATATAATGGTGGGGAGTTCTGCAAGAAGGAATTTGAAGAGTTCTGTAAAAAGTGTGGTATAGCACAGCATAATACTACTCCATACACACCTCAGAAAAATGGAGTTGCAGAAATAATGAACAGAACACTGATGGAAAAGGCAAGAAGCATGCTCAGTGGTAATGGGTTAGGACAAGAATTTCGGACAGAGGCAGTGGAGACTGCATGTTACTTAGTTAACATATCACCTTCATCAGTGTTGGAGGATAAGACTCCACATGAGGTATGGACTGGTAAGAAACACTCTCTTTCACATCTAAGGGTATTTGGATGTGATGCATATGTACATGTTCCAAAGGAGAAAAGGACCAAGTTGGATAATAAATCTGAAAGGTGCATCTTTATTGGGTATAAGGATGGTTTAAAGGGTTACAAGCTTTGGAACCCAGAAACAAGGAAGGTTGTGTACAGGCGAGATGTGGTGTTTAGAGAGGTGAAAGATGTTGTTACACATGAATTCCTACCAAAGGAACCTGAGAAGTTAGAGTTTGAGCTAAAGGAGGATGAATCAGACTCTACAACAGAAGAAGATTCAGAAGAGGAAGAGCCACAAACCCCAGCTTTGAGAAGATCAGTTCGGGAAAGAAGGAAACCAAAAATGTATAGTCCATCTGCTTTTTGTTCAGGTTTTGCCTTAACTATAACTGATGATGATCCCAGAACTATCAAGGAGGCAGTAGATTCAGAGGATGGAAAACTCTGGAAGGAGGCCATGGTTGATGAAATGGAATCCTTGCACAAAAATGAGGCATGGGATCTGGTGGAGTTGCCGGCTGGAAGGAAGCCCATCGGGAGAAAATGGGTGTTTAAGAAGAAGATGAATGTAGAAGGCAAGGTGGAGAAATACAAAGCTCGGTTGGTAGCAAAAGGTTATTCCCAGGTGCCGGGAATTGATTTTGGTGATATTTTTTCTCCTATTGCCAAGGTTACTTCTATTAGATTACTTTTATCTGTTGCTACTGCATTTGATTTTGAGATAGAACAGATGGATGTGAAGACAACATTTCTTCATGGGGATCTAGAAGAGGAGATCTACATGAAGCAACCTGAAGGATTTATGGTGAAGGGTAAGAAAGAACTGGTATGCAGGTTGAAGAAGTCCCTGTATGGGTTAAAACAGTCACCAAGGATGTGGTATCAGAAATTTGATACCTATATACGGGGACTTGGCTTCACCAGAAGCAAGGAGGATCACTGTGTTTATTTTAAATTAATTGGTGACCGTGTTATTTATTTGGTCTTGTATGTGAATGATATGTTGTTGATTGGAAATGACAAAGAAATTATCCAAGATTTGAAGACCCAACTGTTCTCCAAATTCGACATGAAGGATCTTGGTGCCGCAAACTATATTTTGGGCATGGAAATTAAGAGAGATCGGGCAAAGAGGAAGCTCTGGTTAAACCAGAGGAAGTATGTCGAGACTATATTGCAGAGGTTCAATATGCAGGATAGTAAACCGGTGAATGTTCCTATTCCTATAGGTGTAAAGTTGTCTGCTGAACAGTGTCCCAAGACACAAGAAGAAGAGGAGTATATGTCCCGTGTTCCATATGCAAGTGCAGTGGGTAGCCTGATGTATGCAATGGTCTGTACTAGACCAGACATTGCACATGCAGTGGGAGTATTGAGCAGGTTTATGTTAAACCCAGGGAAGGAGCATTGGACAGCAGTGAAGCGGGTTTTCAGATATTTACATGGCACTGGTGATTATGGCTTGTGCTACCAGAGAAGACCAGGATTGGAAAGAATGTTAGACATTCATGGTTTTGTTGATGTAGGCTGGGCTGGAGATCTGGACCAAAGAAGATCTACAAGTGGGTATGTGTTTAGCCTATTTGGAAGTGCAGTCAGTTGGATGAGTAAAATACAGTCTGTAGTGGCTCTTTCAACTACAGAGGCAGAATACATAGCAGCCACTCATGCAAGCAAGGAAGAAATTTGGTTGCAGAGATTGTGTTCAAGTATGGGGTTGGTACAGCAAGCTATAAGGATAGACTGTGATAGCCAAAGTGCAATTTTCTTGGCTAAGAACCCTGCTTATCATTCAAAGACAAAGCACATCGATGTTCAATATCACTTTGTTAGAGATATGGTTGAGGCTAAAAGGGTGTTGCTGGTAAAGGTGGACACTTTGAAGAATGTTGCAGATGCATTGACGAAGTCTATGAACACTCAGAAGTTCTCTTGGTGTAGAGAAACAATGGGTGTTGAAGAATTGGCACAATGACTAAGCTCTCCTGTGGCCCCCTGTGGAAAGAAAACAACAAGTGGGAGAATGTTGGGTATGTGTTATATTCTTTCCACAACTAGCCCCACGCACTGTACGTTGCGTCGGGCGCAACAGGGGGCTGCTAGGGTTGCGGGGAAGCAGCTCCCCCCCTCTGTGGGTTCGTGGTAGTGCCCGTGACGAAATTTTTCGGGTATGCGTCCCACTCTAATGACTCCACTCCATGTGTTTTGTGCAGGAATTTGCACATGGTTTTAGGGTACGATGGTTTTCGACCCCTGGTATTTTGTAGATCCGGTCAAGGGAACTACGGTTATGTTCTAATCCAGGGTTAATGGATTGGGGTTTATGTATGCTTCGGCATGTATGTATATGTGTTGTAACACTAAAAGGAATATAATGAAAAATCAAGCTGGTCGTCCCAATTTGGGATCCAGGGGAAAATCTTTGTGTTTATCTGTTTTATGTTTTATGCTCTCGCTATTGTTTATTTTCTGTTATAAGATTCGTGTGTAGATAATTTCTGTTCAGGGTTAAAACCTACAACAAAAAGGTTGAATTTAAAGTAGATACTGAAAAGGTGCATGAACTAGATCAAATAGAATTCCATAGACATAGCTCTGAGATGCTATATTCTAATTGGGTGACAAAAGCCATGATTGTGACAAATTTGCAGAATACCATTATCAACATGCAAGACCAAATGAAACTTGACAAAGGCTCTTTGTATGCCAAAGATTTAAGGATCAAGGCCTTAGAAGATCTGATTTCACAAATAGGAGTTGGCCCATCAAATGTACAAGCTGTTGAAGTATTAATGAAGAAGAAAAATGATGATATTGCTGCTTTAAGGAAACAGTTAAAAATTCCTCAAAGTGAGCACCCATAGAGTAAGGAAATACTTCAAGAACAGAAAGAAAAAAAGGATATGATGGAGTTGATCATAAAGCTAACTACCCAAATCAAAGATATGGAAATTCAAATGGATATACTTATGGAATAATAATAAACTGTGAAGGAAGCTGATACTTCCACCATTCGTACAGTCATACCTATTATTATAGTTTTTGTTCCTTCTACACTGGGAGAAAAGTTAGCACCAAAAGAGCCACTGGCAATTGTAGTGTCAGTGCAACCAGCTACTACCTCCAATATAGAATCCTCAACATCACAGGTACAATAGACAAATGATGTAAGGCAGATAGTCAAACCAATGGAAGAAATGTCTCTAAAAAATAATGAAATTAACAGTTTGAAGAAAATGATTCAGAATCTAGAAGTTTCTAACAAAGTAGCATTAATTAATGCCAACAATTATGAGCAAAGGGCCAAAAGGCTGGAAGAGCAAGTCAAAAGCCTTAAAAAAGATTTAAGTTTCACTGCACAAATTTATTATATAAGAAATTACCTATGGACCAATATAATTGAGGCTATAGATCTTCAGTGGCCATCAATCCAGATAATATATGAACAGAGAGACCTCCTTCTAGCAGCTCAAGTTGAAATACAAAAGACAACAGAAGAATTACCAGATAAACCAACACAGGCATTAAAGCTAATCACTTTCTTAAATAGAAAAAACAAGAAAGCGCTAGAAGAATTGAAGATACAGGATAGGACAGAGAATATATTGGAAATCAACAAAGTACTGACAAAGAAAAATCTGGTGGACAATTTGAAAGAAAAATGTGATGCCATGAATTTATCTATTACCAAGTTTCTAGAAAAATACACCATGCTAATACAAGCTGGTATACTAGATATTCATGTCTTCAATGAGAAGTTGATGGACCATAAGGAATATGAAAAAAAGATAAGGGATCATGCCAAAGAACAGGTTAAAAAGCCACTGCCACAGGGCTCTCCAATAGGGAAAGTTGTTCTCCAGTATATTGAAGACTTATTTTTCCTTCAAAATGAAATAAAAAATTTGTTTGTAATTAAACCAAATTTTTCCAAGTATATTGATGCTGATGAGAACTTCAGAAAACTCATAAGTGTAAAAATACCAGATACTAAACAATGGCATTATTTTACAGATTTATTATAGTAGCAAAGAAGCCAAACAATCTATCTAAGAAGGAAACAATAGAACAATTATTTGATTTTAATTTTTTACTATTAAGAAGTCTCTTTTTATAGCAGTTAAAGGTTAAAATATCAGTTAAAAGAGTATCAGGGTGAACAATAAAGTCAAAGTGTATCAGAGAGAAAAGCAACAGCCAGCTGATTTTGACTGTTGTAATTTCCCTTTTTGCAATAGTAAAATGATAAATAAACATCTTGAAAGAACATCAAAGATAAAGTACAACGTTAAATAGTATAAGTGGAAAGAGTATCAGTTAAGTTATCTTCCAAAAATATATTTTTCAATGTGCCAGCAAGCATGGACAACTATTCAATAAATAGTTTTTGTTAGATAAGTTAGTTCTATATTTTCTAGATAAGAGGACAGCTTGCTAAAGTTGTTAAGCAACTGTCCCTCTTAATGTGCATAGATATTTTATATTTCCTAGAGTTATTCCTAGATCTCTCTAGGATATTTGTAATAAACATTTGTATAAATACTTCATTTTGTGAAGTGTTTAGGGTGGAATAAAATTGCTAAGAACATTATAGACATTTTGTTAGTACATTGGAGGCTCACATATGTTGATTTCAAAGCAGCAGTCTGGACAATAGCCAATTGGACTTCATAATTCAGGATTCATGCAATAATTTGAAGAGTAAAGTACTTTCTTACTGTCATTGTTTCCTTTTCTAAGCTACATACAATTTCATATATGTTGTTCAATCTTAATGATTAATTAGGAGTATTACTTTAGGACTAGTGTAAAAACTCCCTATCTTTTAACTACTTAATCATTTAAATGTTTTCTGCTGATTTCCAGATTTAGGAATTCTTATTTTATCCTAGTCCCGTTTGACCCCTGCCTCCTTCCTCTTTTTCTGGATCAAAGGATCCTTCATTGCCCTTTATCCCGAAGCAAGCCATTTCATCAAAACAGTCTATCCAAATCTTTGAGGGTTATCTACCTTACCTTGAATACATTAGCATGCTTTTGGCCTTGCCTTCTAGTTATTCTTGATAGAATTTGACTCCATAGCCCAATGGAATAGTAGATCCCTCTTTAATTTTTCCTTAAGTAATTTTATTTGCCACCAAACATTTCAAAACCAAAACCAATTGTTCTATCATAACTAGCCTAAAACAGTAAACAAAAAAAAATTTAAATCATAAAGAGAGAGCCCTCTCTGAAATTTAGGAAGGCTAGATCCTAAATTTCCAAAGTAGGTTTGTTGTTACCCCTAGTTTTCTTGAACTAAAAACCAAAAGCCCACAATATTTAGAAATTACTAGGGTGATAGCATACTGACGACCATAATGGGGAAACTAACCAATCTCCAATTTTAAATTTAGTCTTAAAGGAAGATCTTTCATTTATATTTTTACTTTAAGATTATTTTTAAAGGGTTGTGGGTATTCATAAACAATCATTATAGCTTCTAGGAAAACCTACTATACCAAGTCTAATCCAGATCCTAAGCTGCAGTTATAGTAGATAACCCAGAACAGATTGGAAAAAATAAAAAGAAAAAACAAATTGTTAATTTAGAAACTTAAGTACCATTAAGAAAAGTTAATTCTTTACCCAAATAACTAGTGAGCTTATCTGATATTGATTTTGATTACAAGTTTGAAAAATCATTGTTTAAAAATAAATCTAAATTTGATTTAAAAGATACTGTAATAGATCATGTTTTTACTTCTTTCTTAAAAAACAAAAACAGAATATTATTTCAGCAAAAAGAAAATCAAATAAATCTGAATCTCAAATTCAAATAGAAAGGATTAATGTTACACTGATTAAAGACATTGATGAATCTATTAAATTAGCCCATTTATTATCTCACATTAAGCCTCCAGTTTCTCAATTGCACACAACAATAATTCCAGCAGCATATTCAACTCTGTATTTTGTCACCTCATTTTAGATTCCGCTGCAAGTTCATCCAGAGAAAATTTTTGTCCTAAGTTGCCTTTGCAACCTAGGATATTATTCCCCTCATCCAATCAATCCACTACATCCACTAGTTTTATAAGCACTACATCCTTATTTTCAAATAGTTATATATATATATATACCAACCTCTTTTCCAAGCTCTTCAATCATAGCTTTCAGCTCATCAGCTACCATATCCATCACTGCTCCTATCATTACTGTTATACCTCCTATTTTAGCAAAACTTCAAGCCATGGCTACTAGGTATGCTCCCCTTGTCTTACCCCAAAAACACCATGATATGCCCCAAGATTACTAGAAAAATATACCACTATTTGATGGCCAATCACAATATACTCCTCAACAACATGTCACAAAAATAACAGACTATTGTGAAATCTATGAAATTGATGAGTCAGATGTTCAAATGAGGTTATTCGCTCAAAGTTTGACAGGAGAAGTAAAAAAATAGTTTAAAAATTTAGCTACTGGTAGTATAGCTAATTTAGCTGCATTTCATAGAGCATTTTTAAACAAATGGGAAAAGAAAAAGAATCCTTTGCAATTTTTTTCTGAGTTTGATGCTTTAAAAAGATCTCCTAATGAGTCTGTTTAGGATTACTGCACTAGGTATAACAGTGTTTATAATGCCATTCTTATTGATCTTAAACCTACACCCTACTCTGTACCTCTTAAGTTCCCTGATGGATTTGATCCAGATATGGCTTATCAACTAAGAGAAAGGAATGTTGAAACATTAGAACAGATGGAATTAGATGTTGTTGGTTTAGAAATTAATATTCTAGCCAAAAAATCCAGACTTAGGAATCAAAGGAGAGTCACAATCAAAGAAGAAACATCAAATTCAGATGCTAAACTAGATTTCTTTTCTAAAACTTTAGAAAAGGTGGTTGATATGTTATAAAATATTGAGAGAAAACCACAATGGGATAACCAACCACAAATCAGAAATCCCAACTTCAGAAAAAACAATAACCCTACAAAAGTTAAAGAAGCTGCTCCAGATCAAAACATTAGGCCTCCATTTCAAGAGAATTATGCTGAGAGTTCTCATAATAATGATGAAGATGAGGATAACATCAATATAGCAATGGGGATAGATGAAGAAAACACTATTTTCCTCACTCAGGAAGATCAAGAAATTTTTGAGCTTCAACAACTCAAAGTAGAATCTAGTGAATCCTATGATTTCAAACAAGGTTATGAATTCGTTATTAACGAAATTCACAGTCAGCATAACCTTAGAAAAAAAAACAATGAGCCTTCTACAAAAAACACTTCTCAAAATCAAACCAAAAAGAATGTAGAAGTACCAAAAACAAAGATTTTGCAAATTCTCCCAAGGGAAAACAAGAAGAAATCTAACCCTCCCAGCCCCAAAAAATTGCCAAGTCCAAAAATTGTTGACATCACTGAAGAAGTGGCCCAATCCTCCAATAATTCCCAAAAAGCCAACACTACCAAAGCCCCTAGTTCAGTAAAATCAGCAATTCCTGATCCAAAGAAGAATGCGGCTGATTCTAATTCAACAAATCCCAAAATTGTTAATACCAAAGCTTCTGTTGAAAATTCAAAATCTGAAAAAAATTCTGCTTCCCCTAAATATGTCATTGAAAATAAAACAAAAGACAACAAAAGTCAAGAAACTCAGAGAAAAAACAAAATAAAAACTCAAGATCACTACAAGGAAAAAGGACATTGGTGAGAGTCATGCTTGTGATGGACCTGGTCCGTCACCACAGTCACATATGGTGACGGTCCTTAAAAAGCATCGATGTAAGTGTATATAGTGATGGTCCCTATGTCTGAGCCACCAAAGCCATTTTCAATGGCTCTTTTGGTGAGGGTCATTAAAGGCCCATCACTAATTCACTCTTTGGTGACACTTCTAGTGACAAAATTGTAATGACCCTCACCAATGCTCTTTTTGTTACTTTTGGTGACGGTCAAAAAAATTTCCTCATCATTAACCATTCCAATGAGCTTTTGATGACGCTATGTGCCTGTAATATAATTTTTGTCAAAAGATACCAATTTAAGACCATTATTGTGGAGTCTTTTTTATAATCTGTCCAAGGCCATAGTGGCTAGAGTCAATCATTTTTTTAAGACGTAATTAGTGTGTATCATTTCCCTCAAGTAATTATTGGTCGAATAGAGTTTTCCTATGAGTCAACACATGATTCATATCTATTAAGTTTATTATCTAGAAAATTCCCTTTAGATAAAGTTCCACTAGTGTGTTTAGGGAATATATTATTTAATACATAATCAAGCTCTATAAATTCTATTAATGAGAAAGACCTAACACTCCTCAACAATCTGGGCACACCTTAAATTAATGCTTCGGCACAGACTAACATTTCTTAGCACCTCACAAACATATTTGTACCTAGAACATCTTGTCATGACACTAACGCCCAAGCACATGGTGGCATGCACTGACGAAACATAGAACTCTACTAGCATGTGTTGGCATGCATGTAGTCCCTAACATGTCCTGGAACACCTTGGTTGAATGCATTGACATACATTATCACTTGGCACACAATGCCACTTGGCATGTATTGGGACCTATTATTAGTGTTCCTAGCATGCCCCTTTTGAAAAAGATAAAGTCCCGACTTATTAACCCTCTTATTGGTTCTTCCTTTTGTTGCCTTGACACTTCTTGACACATATTGGCATACCCTAGCACCCTGCACATCCTTAGCACCTACCATGTATTGGCATATCTTGGAACTATTTGGCACATATAACTAGCACAACCTGGAACTCCCAAGCACACTTTATGACTTCTTGACCTGCCTTGATATTCGCTAGCATGGCTTACCAATGCTTAGCATACCTTGTCACTCCCTCCTTAGCATGACAACTAGCACTCATTAACACTAGTCCCTGGCACACGTTCCTCATATTCATTAACTTCCATGAATTTTGACTTAGTGCTCCCTTAATGTTTTGTCCTAGTACTCAGTAATACTCCTCAACATGCATTATCACTCTCTAGCACACCTTAGAACTCTTCAACATGCCCTTCCACTTCATAGCATGCATAACACTCCCTCACACATATTGGCACTTGGCACGTGTTGGCGCTTGGAAAGTCTTAGCATGTATGGAATACATTGAGATGCCTTGGTATGATTTGACATGGTTTAATATTAAATTTATTTGAGATCAACTATTGGAAATTAGATGAGAAGAAACAAAAGAAGACTTGACACTTAGAATGCACTAAGACTTTGCACTTGTCACCTATTGGCGCCTAGTGTTGGTGTGCCCAGCATGCCCCTCTTGGAAAAGGTAAATCAATGACTTATTAACCCTCTTATGTGTTCATTTCCTTGTGGTTTAACTTGTTTCTCCCTTTTGTTGCCTTGACAGTCGTTGGAACGCATTGACACACCCTTGCACATCTTGGCATGCCTTATCACTTGGCACATCTTAGCATGTTTGACCATGCCTTCGCACTATCTAGCACATCTTAGCATTCCCTAGCACGCCTTAGCACTCATGTCCTCACAACTAGCCTTTACATTTTTTCTCGACTTTGGAACCTAATCAAATCCTTGGCTACTACAATTCACGTGATAATATTTCCCTACTTCAACCGCAACAACTTGACCAATTGCACCTACTACAAGTAGATTTTGCCTTGTTCACCTAGTAACTTCCTATAACTCATATTATGCCACCCATGTCCAAGCTCAACTTGCCCCACTTAACTGGTTACCAAGACAAGGATCACATCATCTAGCCATGAACATAAAGAAACTAAGAAACATACCTTACATAGGAAATATTTCACATCTATGTTCAGTTCATATAAAGAGTAGAACATTAACTGAGATTTTGCAAGAACCACAAGATGTACAAGGCACACAAGATATAAGCGAACACAAGCCGAGTTCCCCAAAACTTATACACAACAATGTACAATATGCAATTATATGGAATAGTTGAAAACATGAGCATGTAGCCAAAGTGTGCCACATCTCATATAAAAAAAAATAGATGAAGGCAAAACAATGTTGTGCCTAGCACAAAGTGATCTCCCTTTTTCTAAAATGGCTATGTCGAGCCCCATATAACAGTCATAGGCTTGCCTCTGGTAAATCCTATTATGAAATTCTCCTAATGCGCTTCATCCATAACGCACTTGAATTCGCTGACACTCCCTAGCACACACTCTTACTTGTTCCTTTCCATGCATTTTGACCTAGATATCCCTTGATATGCCCCAACACTAGTACCTAACACTCTTAAACATGCATTGACATTTTCCGACATGTGTTAGAATTCCTTTTCATTCCTAATTTGCATGCCATGACCCTCCCTAGCTATCATGCCCTCACAACTACCCTTACTTAATTTGCAACTTGGGAACTCAACCAAACCCTCGCTTGACTACAACAGCTTGACCAAGTTACGGTTACTAAAACTAGACTATGTTGTCGAATTGTGTAGCTTGGGAGGTACTCCACATGCTTAGTGAGATGGGTTTGTGTGAATTTGGTCACAAAAGGATTTGTGGGAAAAGAAGCCAAGAAAAGGGATTTTGGACCCAAGGGGGGGTTTAAAATCTAAAATAAAATTAAAAAGGAAAATTAATATTTTCTAAGTTCTAAGTGCATAAAATCCATAAGTTCTAGAGGGTTCCTAAAAGGTATAGGAAAAATTATTTAAGGAGGCCTTAGGTTGAAGGAAAGAACATCAAGTGAGAAGAAGCTCATTTGATCAAGGGGGCAAAGAGAGATGTAGTCCTAAAGTAGATCGAGTAAGAGGGCCAAGTAAGGTTTGCTAAAGGGAGGCCATGATCATCCTCCAAGAGAAATATCATCATGTGAGGGTTCACAAGAATGTTGCATACCTTAATGGTTGGTTCGAGCTAGGAAATAGGATGGCATATTGTTGTTTCTCTTCTGACAGATCGAGCTTAAGAGAGGTTTCTCATGAGAATTTGGGCATCTTATTTCAATGGTGTCTTTGTGTGAAAGGTGAATAAAATTATGAAATGTTGAAATTTGCAACTAGAAACAGTGAAATTGGAACCAAAAAGGACAAAAAAAAATTCACCCAAACTGGTGAGGAATTTTGATGCACAAGGAGTGAGGAATGTGGGGCGTCTAATTTAATTTTCCCTCAATAAATTGTAATTTCATCATAACAACTTGTGTTAGTTAAATAAGTCATGATGACTGAGTTAGCTTAAGAAATTCGAGTTGAGGGTCCAAGATGAGGCATGTAGAGGGATTCTAATATTTTTGGGGTCCAGTTGCAGTTGGTGCATTAGTGGGGTGCAGGTGTGAATTAGTTAACTCAATTAAATGAGATAAAATCAGTTTAAATAGTTTTAACTAAGTGATGAGCTAGTGAGAGGTAGACTAGTGAATTAAATTGTATTTAATTCACAATGAGTGATCAATCGGATAGCTGATAATTCACTATTAATAGTTGCATGCACGTCAGTTCCGAGGAAGACTCGGGTTCGACATAGGTTAAAGGGAACATGACTATCAGTTGTATTTATACAAAATTTCCCATATGCAATTATAAATTCATTGGGATGCCATGATGGATTGCGCAATCAAGGAAGACTCATTTTCCTAATTAATAGGGAGCTAACTCCCTAGGAATTTCATGAGCAAGGCAGGGTGAAGGAAGGTTGAGAATTGGTTAAGTACTAGATTGAGTTTGCCTAGATCAGCGGGAGAAAATTGGCAGAGTGCTGGAGAATCTCATGAGAGAATAAGCATTGTATTGTTTCATGATTCCTTGACTTAATACAACATAGAGATAGAGGGGTTTTGAACAGTTTCTTTCCCCAGATACATCTTGTGTTGTGCGATTGATAATTTATTTCTCTTACTTATATGTGATTGTGCGATCGTGTTTTGTTTCTGCAAAACGTAGGAAGGATTCAATATCTTTTTTTAGCAAATTACAAGATCATATTGAATCTCGTTGGTTATATTTTCTACATGGTATCAGAGCAAGAATTTTTTGGGTGGCGAGTTTGCAGATAATATATGAATATTTTGGTGTAAAATTTTCAAAAAAAAATAGCATATTTGTATTCCTTGTAAAACACTGCCCAAATGGAAAAAAATCAGTTGAATCATAGCTTGAATGAGGGATACATCGTCTATTTAAAATCAGCTCTTTTTTAGAAACTTTTGTAACAGCGAGATACTTACGATGTGCGCGAGTTAAGAACCTGTATGCACTTGAGGTACCAGATGCATGAAACATTTTGAGGAGAAAAGCAGAGGTTAGAGACTTGGTGGTTGAGAGGGAGCACACATTACCTCTCAACATGCAGCCTCAGAAGCAGTGTGAGAAGGTTGTGGAGTAGCCACAATGGGAGAAGTAGAGAGGATACCAAGTGGAAGCATCCACTCAAGTAGATACATCCATGAGGGGGAAATTTCGAGCTAGATGGGCAGAGGGAGCACATGAATCCATACCTATAGGTGAAAGGTGGGGTGATGTGTAGACATAATCCTAAGATAAGAAATTTGGGCAGGGTCCATTGAGATGGTGTGTCTCATGGATCAAACCTGGCTAGGAGGAGTCCACAGTAAAAAGGTAGCGGGAAGGATCCGTTAGATTGATGTAGTAAGATGTCGGGAAAATAGAAATCAGAGTGATGGATGTCAAATACTGGAGCGCAGATCGGAGTTGGAAATGGTGCAAAGGGCACGAATGCAGATGTCAGCAGTAGTGTAGAGAATCTAGTAGACAGGTGCAGTAGCTAGCAGCAACCATAAGACTCTGATGAAAGATGAATTATAATGATTCAGTTGTTCGAAGGCTATTAAGTTTCAGGATTTGCAAGTGCAAACAACACTATAGAAGTGTTGCATGCAGAATTCCAAAGGTATCATATCAATATAGATTGAATTCCTTTCTTGTTGAAAGGGAGCGTTGAAGATTGCAACAATAAATAGAGAAATTGGCAACCAAAAAGGACAAAAAATAAATGCACCCACAATAGTGAGAGATTTTGATGTACCATGAGTGAGGAATGTGAGGCGTCTAATTTATTTTTCCCTTAAATAAATTGTAATTTCATCTCATAACAACTTCTGTCAGTTAACTAAGTCATGATGATTGAGTTACCTCAAGAAATTCAAGTTGAGGTGATCGAGGTGGCTATTGGTGGCCACTCGCCTATTTTGCTTGGGACCTCTCCATTGTCTTTTTCAGTTTCCTTAATTAAATCATAGTTTACTATTTTTGTCAATTTTTCGGGTCCTGAACTTTTGGAGCTGTTTTGAGGCCCCAAACGACCTTTTTTGGGCATGAAAGGTTTGGGGATTTCATATAGATCACACTATTAGTTGTATTCCTTGGACAGATATTTCTAATGAGGTTTCATGTGCGTCAAATAGAGATCATATGACCAAGTTATGACCCCAGGAAGTTGGTTTCCCAACTAACCACAACGGGGCCCATAAACTCTTGGTGTTACATCTCCTCGGGTTTGGTTTTTCTCTTATTTTTCAATAATAAAATGACCGTTGAGCCTTATTGTAACACAATTCAGAGCATGTAGCTGCCACTTCTATTCTTAGAGATAAGCTACAATCGCCCAAGCTAGTTTGTTTTTCGTTCTTTCTATAAGCATTTTTTAGTATTTTGATATTAATGAAATGAAGTGTTATTCTTGCTGAATCTTCGCGTTTATGTTTATTTATGTATTTATTGTGTTCGTGCATATGTCCACATCATGAGGGTATAATATGAGCCATGTAGAGGGATTCTAATATTTTTTGGTTATAGTTGCATTTGATGCATTAGTCGGGTGTAGGTGTGAATTAGTTAACTCAATTAATTGAGTTAAAATCAATTAAATAGTTCTAAATGAGTGATGAGCTAGTGAGAATTCTAGTGAATTAAATTAGATTTAATTCACGATGAGTGATCAATCAGATAACTGATAACTCTCTATTAATAACTGCATGCATGTCAGTTTCGAGGAAGACCCGGTTGAGACAAAGGTTAAAGGGAACATAACTATATGTTGTATTTATACAAAATTTCCCATGTGCAATTATAAAGTCATTGGGATGCCATGATGGATTACACAATAAAGGAAGAATGATTTTCCTAATTAATAGAGAGCTAATTCCCTAGGAATTGTTTGAGGAAGGGAAGCTGAAGGAAGGTTGAGAATTGGCTAAGTACTAGACTGATTTTTTGTAGATCAGCAGGAGACAATTGGCATAGTGCTAGAGAATTTCATGAGACATTAAGCATTGTATTGTTTTATGATTCTTTGACTTAATACACAATAGAGATAGAGGGGTTATGAGCAGTTGTTTTCCCTAGATACAACTTGTGTTGTGTGATTGATAATTTCTTTCTCTTGCTTATATGTGATTGTGCGAACGTGTTTTGTTTCCGCAAATTGTAGGAAGGATTAAATATCTTGTTTTAGTAGATTACAAGATCATATTGAATCTCGTTGGTTAGATTTTATACATGAAATAGAAGAGAGGGTTGATACCATCTTGTCTTGTGGTGGTTAGTAGGCCACAAGGTCTGTGATAAAGACCAAGATAAATGGAGGGCTTGCACTATAATTTAGATTCAGAACAGAAGTAGACGCAGGCGTAATATTGACTGAGGTAACCCTAGTTTGAGGGTCAACATTGAGATCTGAAGTTCGTGTCAAGATTCAGTCAAAGAAATCCCCCAAATCTATGGATCCATATGAGCTAGGTCGAATCTCTTATGGATGCAAGAGTCATGGTTTTTTCTATGGGTGGATAGGGTCTGTTCTACAACATTTAGAAGTACATAAGTATAATTCCCTAGTTAGGAAAATTTCTTAGCATGTTTAGTTCATAAGGTATGCCCTTAATACTATGAAAAATTTGCATAGAAGAAGAGCAGTTGTGACCCTTATAGCGAGGTTTATTTATGTAATATAGACCATAGATCTAGAAGATGGTTTGTAGATTCAATATGTGTGGAGATAGAAAATCCAAAGGAGGGTGGAACATGAGAATAATATTGAGTATGCAAAAGAAATGTGCCATATGAAGAATGGATTTACATGCAGAGGAGTTGATTTTTGTGGACTGACCATAGAGGTTTAGACAGAGATTTGAAGCAACCTATAAAAAATTAGTCAATGGACTGTTAGTGGCTGATTTTTGACCCTAGTTCATTCATCTACATATTGTTAGAAGGATGATCAGAGGAGTAGTTAAGATTTTTTCATATATTAGACAAAAAATATCAAATTGTTGATACACAAGAACAATGATTTTGAGAGGAATCAAACCATTGTTAGGTGGAAGATTTGAAGAGCCCTAGATGAAGACAATATATATATATTTTTTAACAAATTCGGTTGCTATTAATTTTCAAAAAAAAAGGAGACGGGGCTCCAATGGTTACAAGAGGTGATATATAAGAAGAAAAGAGAGGAGTGACAGTGATGCATGTTGTCACCCTTTTGCTTCTAACATTCAAGTAAACCTGAAATACAGAGAGAGCGTAGATACAGATGAACTGAAACAGAAGGAAGATAAACTTGCAAGACTTGATTAATCTATGTTAATACGGTGGATCTGGTGAGCAGTGGAGTCTTCAGGATTGACATCTGCACCTTGGTTTCTTGCATGTGTGGAGCTGGAGTTCGACGCTGTCTTTTTTTCCAGCATGTACTTCAAAATTTCAATTGATTCTTATGTGTGGGCGCACTTGTTGGAGAGTTCTTTAAACTACTCCTGAAGGGAGGTGACCCTCTGATGGAAGAAGTTGAGATAATTTTTGTGTCTCTCTTTCGCCAGCTTAGCTTGAAAATGCAGCTTGTCATCCATGATCTTTTGATGGGCTTGGATTTTCTCTAGCTCTGCTTGAAGGTCAGCACAGTGCAGACAATCTACGCTCCTAGCCATTTTGAGTAGAGGTAACCAGATTCCAGAGGTCTGAGATAGAAACGAAAAGTAGAAAATGGATAAGGATGAGGAATCAAGCAGCAAGGGGGAAGAATATGTAAGCGAGAGACGAGAGACAAGAATTGCGGGCAGGTGGAGAGCGCAAGGAGCGGTGGTCACATTCTGAGAAGGGAAAACACAAATGAAAAAGAGCAGAGGATTCCTCAGCAGAACAATGAAGGAGAAGTGGTAGCTCGAGAGGAAGGGAGGGGCGCGAGGCAGGCCGCAGGAAGTCACGAGGAGATGGAGGGAGGAATCGAGCGCGGGAGAGGAGAGGACAGCGGCCTCGAAAGGATAAAAAATGCAGAGGGAGATAAGAATCAAAGGAAAAAAGATATGAAATCATTGCAGTGATGGAGGGAGGACCATGCACATGATCCTGAGGCACGTGAAAACACCTCCAAATTTGAACTATGCTGACAAAGGCTCTCCGAGTCCATTGAGTGATGGTCCATTTTCTGAGAATCCAAAGCTGATAGAGCCAAGGCATTGCAGGTGGATTTGATGTTCGATCTCATTACAGGAGAGGACTCCTATGGATCTGTGACAAGCCCTGTTGGCATGGAGATCCGCCTCCTTGTTAAGGGTGTGGAGAATGTGGTAGAATTTGACCCCCTGCATATCTTCAATAAGAAATTGGCATCTTCTTATGGTTTGCTGAAGGGCCACGTTTGCTTCCGAGCGATTATGAACCATAAGGCTAATGATGATGGTTGAGTCACCAAAGATCATGGCATTGTTTATGCCTAGCTTTTGCAGTTGAAGGATGCCTTGAAGTAAAGTGAGGGCTTCGGCCCTATTATTGGAGAGAGCTCCCGATCCCCATCTAGATGAAGACAATATTGTGGTTTCTATATCAGTAAAAATAATTGACTGTGGTTGGGCAAATTGATTGTAGAGTGTAGGTCAATGAATAGGTGGGAAGTGACCATAGAAACCCTTTCCCTAAGATAGAATAAAGGGTGGGACTTGCTTGCCTTTTAAGCAAGGGACTTTCTCTTCTAGGGAGAGAGGAGGGGGATTAAAGGGTTGAGGGAGAAGAATAAGACTTGTGATGATGAAACTGACACCCTAGTTGTGCAAGGCTCACACAGTTTAATTTTGCATCAACTCAAGGTTGTTTCCATTGTCACCTTAGCAACGAATCCTCTCACTTTAGATTAATGATTGAATCCTAGGGGTGCCACAAAGCACAAATTTATGAGGTACTCTTTTATGTGGCTAGATCACAAGCATTGAAAACCATATTTACATTGTATGGTTCAACATCTTGATGATCCTTGTCCAATTGACCACAACTTTGTATTCATTATTGATTTCATCACAACACCCACAATAGATATTGATTGTGTTCATAAGACTATTTCTAGTTGTGCTAAGGAGATTAGGGGCTCCCTTATCACAATTACCCATAACCCCTAATGTGTTTACTCCCTTAGCCAATGGGGGCCAAGGCTGTACTTTTAGGGGCATTGAGACCATATTTGGGGGTTCATAACATAGGAAAGGTGGAACTACATAACCAAAAAGGTTGTGGGGGGGTATATTATGGTGTATTTAACGGGGCAAGGAGAAAAAAGGGTAGCTTGTATGGGTAGAAGTCAGAGGTGCAAGCATGGTTTACTAAGATCTATAATCCTAGCATCAGAGAATGAGAAGGGGGCTTAGGGCCTAGAGGATCACCTAGAGGGAAGACAACAAGAGAAATTGATAGTGGAACCCCCAATAGTAGTGATAATGGGATTAGGAGTCTAGTTATCACAAAACATAAGACTTTAACCCATAACCACTAAATTCCCTATCCCCTTAACCCTCAATTCATAATCCCTTAATCCCTACACTCATAAATCACAACCCATAAACCCCTTGACTCATTAAATCTTAAGATATTAACCCCTAACATATAATCCATGAATCTCCTAAGCCATAACTCCTTATCCTCTTAACCTATGACCCTTAACCTCTAACCCTTCACCCCTAAACACCTTAACTACCAACCCCTTAACCACTAACACCTAAATCCCCTAAATCCCAAGTCCTCAAATGCTAAATCTTATGACCCTAAATTCCTTGGCCCTTAACCCTTGACCTTTGAAGCCCTTAACCACTAAGTATCCAAGGCTGAAAAAACACCCCAAATGAGAAAATTGACCTCGTAGGATAATCCTTCATCTCTAATTGAGCATATTAGAAACATTTGATTCTTAGATAACTAGGTACTGGTTATGAGGGCATGTGTTTGTGAGTAATGATGACCTCTGGTGGGTGCTCAGAACCTAGAAGGTGGTTGAGGAGTTTGGTGTTAGAGCATGTATTACTTAAATTGTGAAATTCAATTTACATCTTTATTACGATTGAATTCACATATGTCAGTAAGCTACAGAAAAAATTGGGATGGATTGCATGGATAGAATATGTTTAGTTCCACTGAATTAAATGTTGAAAAACAGTAATTTGGTGATTTTTATTAAAACATTACTAGTTGAATCAACTTGTTTTGCAATGGTTTCTGTTGGTTTGTGGCTTTAGCAGCCAAAATTTTAGGTCTATTATTTTTTGTTTTTGTTAGACATATTTGAATTTTCATTGATAAAATATACACAATGAGCATATTAACAAAAAGGGTAGGGTAGAAATCGTTAGGGCAGGTCACTGAGCTAGAGGGGTAGAAGCTAATTTCCTTGAAGGATTCAAAATCAAATATTAAAGCAGGGTTGATAAACAAGTAGATGGATACCATCGTGAGAAACTAGAGTTCTCAAAGAGAGATGCATTAAGAAGATAGTTTGACAACGACATGCACGACTTACAAATTGCCTAAAAGATGTAAAAAAAAATGTTAGTAGTCATACAAAGTAGCTAATTTGGTCAACAACTGAACAAGTATGTAGCATTGATAGTCAATTATGAAGACATTTTGATTCTAGAGCATGGCCCCAATCAAGCTGCATTAATCCTCTATTTCTAAAATTAAGATCATTCCTTCTATAAACATTACAGTTGTATATACTTAAGCTAGACCACAGATTAAACTAAGCCTCTAGATCTTTGGGGCTCTAATGGTGAGGAAGAAAGAAGAACTTCTTGTCATTTTGGTTGAACCATGTTGAAGTCCCTGCAAATCAACTAGTTGGCCTCTGATAGCTTTTCAATTATCCAGTGGCGAAAAATTGCACATTCCAAAGCATCATTTGGAGCATAGATGTTGGAAACCCCCTAACATATATCCAATGTCCATCTAGTTGTAACAAAACATTGGAAAATCTGTATATATGATATGTGCCTGAATATGTAACATAGGTAGAAAGTGTGGTTAACAACAACATTGTTAAAGCATTTTTCCGTTCCTAGGCTCAGATATATATGCCTTCCAGGCACTATATCAACCAAAATTAAGTGGGAAGAAATCTTGTCACTTTCACTTATAGATAGACTATGTCTAGGCTATTAACAAACTAGCATAGTCAATAGACTGTGTCCTTTCTATTAGCATGCAAAATATCCCAAAAATTCCTTGAGAAGGCTTAATTTGGGGCTAATGGTGATGGTGACCTATCTGGCCTGCCTATGTTAAAATGAGCTTGAGAAATCTATAAAATAGGGGTTGTACCCTTTGGTGGGTATGTTCTACATGTATGTTAATTGGGGTCAGGGTAGTTGGAGGAGCTTTATTCTCCTGGCGGCCTGGGTGTTAATGGTGTCTAAGGCACTCCTAGCTGTTGGAAGGTAGTAGTATCAAGAATTTAGTAGTAGAAACAAGTATTCAAAGTTGTATGTTGATAATTTGTCATTCAACATATTTTTTTCCCAAGCATCAAGGGGGAAATTAGTAACTAGAACATGAAATCATTACTGCCACCAAGGATCACATAGCGTTGCTGCAAGGAAACTGATATGATATCCTACAAACATATTGAGAAAGGTTAGCCATGATTTAAATTGGAGCATAGATGTTGGAAACCCCTAAGATATATCCAATGTCCATCTAGTTGTAACAAAATATTGGAAAATTTTTATATATGATATGTGCCTGAATATGTAACACAGGTAGAAAGTGTGGTTAACAAAAACATTTCTAAAGAATTTTTCCCTTACGAGGCTCAGATCTATATGCCTTCCAGGCACTTTATCAAATGAAATTAAGTGGGCAAAAATCCCGTCACTTTCACTGACAGATAAACTATGTCTAGGCTATTAACAAACTAGCATAATCAATAGACTATGTCCTTTCTTATAGCATCCAAAATATCCCAAACATCCCTTGAGAAGGATTAATTTGGGGCTAATGATGATGGTGGCCTATCTGGACCGCCTATGTTAAAATGAGCTTGAGAACTCTACAAACTAGGGGTTGTACCCTTAGGTGGGTATGTTATACATGTATGTTAATTGGGGTCAGGGTAGTTGGAGGAGCTTTATTATCCTGGAGGGCTGGGTGTCAATGGTGTTTGAGGCACTCCTAGCTATTGGAAGGCAGTAGTATCAAGACTTTAGTAGTAGAAAAAAAGTATTCAAATTGTTAAATCCTCAACTTGTGTGTTGATAATTTGTCATTCAACATATTTTTTTTCCCAAGTATCAAGGGGGAAATTAGTAACTGGAACATACAATCATTACTTCCACCAAGGATCACATGGCACTGCTGCCAAGGAAACTGATATGATAGCCTACAAACATATTGAGAAAGGTTAGCCATGATTTAATTTGAGTTGGGCTAGGAATTATCACTATGAGTCATAATAACTAGAGCTATTCCTGATGGAATGTCATTTGACAGATTAATTTTCATAAAAATGCACCATGGGATCTTTGCTAAGATGTCTTTTCCAGGTCTATGGTAGAGAAATTTTCATATGGGACAAGCTAGCCTTTCTAGTAAATGTCAGAGCTATACCTGACAACCTGGGGAATTCTTCTAGATCAGAGAATTAACTCAACACATTTATCAACTGAAAATTTTCAATATAGTGAGAAAACAATCCCATAGTGTTTTGACAAAGCTCAAGGTCGTACCTTCCCAATAGCTATGTAAGTTGAGGCCTCCTTAAATATGAATATGAAAAAAAACCTTAGGATTATTTTAAATTCAAATCTTATTATGCTAGTCATATAGCTCCCATAAATCTCCAACGTAAGTCTAAATTGTACTTTTAGAGGGGATTTTATCCTGAAAATAACCTGCCAAGGCATGTTGACTATAGTCAAAACAAGCTTCTATATATTCATTGGCATAATTTAAAACAAGTGGGTCACGAACATGTATGAAGTTGTGATGTTTTGAGGAACTTTTGGTCAAAAATTTCTCTTTCTTCGATGATATTATCCTCTTTAGTGATTAGAGTATGAGCAAATTCCAAAACGTGGGCAACGTTTCGAGGCCTCTACTTAACTGGAGGGAAATATTAGCAAAATAGGATGAAGAACTAAATGCATGGAAACAAATGTTAGGATATAAAGCATGTAAGAATAAATAGTCATTAGTAGAGAAATTAAGAGGACATGATACCATGCCTTTGGCCTACATTTTTAACTAAGCTCGATTCACTATTTCTAGTTTTAATTTGATGAAGATTAGGAAAACAAAAAAATCTTAACCAACATTTAAGCTCTATTTTGTTTCTCAAAGTGGAGGAATAACCTGTTATGAGTATTTTAACCCAACGTTTCAGACTTCATAAGTGATTCCATCCTCTTTTGTTTTTTCAAATTTTTTGAGTTCATCCATAATCAAGGTCATAATGGCATCCGATTTTTTTCGAGAATGGGAGCATGGGGTGTGTGGGCAGGGGGAGGAGGGAGCTAGATTTTGGTGAGGAAAATTTTCAAACACTACTACAAAAAAGCCCTTAGGAGCGGTTTTTGAAACACACCCCATGAAATTCATGAAAATTTAAACTTTTAAAGGGTGTTTTTTAACAACTTCCTCTTACAGACTTAGAGATAGTCGTCAAAAGGTAGTGAGGGGAGACACTTATATATAGTGGTCGAAAGGTAGTAAGGGGAGAAACTTATATATATTGGTCAAGCATATGACATAAATAACACCTCTCTTGTGCACACACACGTCTAGATGAATCCCAACTTTGTCCTTTAGGCTTGCGAATGAAATGTTTTCTCACCAACTTAAGGTAGCCTCATAAACAACTATAATCAATTATTGAATACAAAATAGATACAACAACCCTTACATAAATATATGATCCAAATTTAACTTTCATGTCTTTCATAACTAATAAATTTTATTCTAAAATAAAAAAATTAGAACAAATAATAAAAAATACTGTTTTTTTTTCACTATTAATAAAATTTCATTCTCATAAAAACTTACTTCAACATCTTAAAATTTGAAATTATTTTTGACATAAAATTACATTTTTTCATACAAAAAATTAATTCATATACTTAGCCATTTCCCCTCATAATGTGAGATTATTATTATCATTTATTGTCGTTAGTCATTGTTTTTATTTTAATATTGGGTTTTAGCACTTAAATTATTAGGACCAGGGCCATTTCAGCGATTCGATATCCTTCCCTCCCAGGTCTTCCAATACTGGGACCAGGGCCATTCATTGCTATTAACGATAATAAGCAGCCCCCAACACCCCTTTTTAATTTATGTTTAGAGCATCTCTTCTGCGTTCTATTTGGCTTTCAACAACTTGATAGCGCCATGGATACCAACCGAAGGAACGAAGATTCCAGAAAAAAGATATATGTACAACTCTGAACACCCATATTTTTTGTTTTGTTTGTGTTTTTTAGCCGCCTAATTGTGGATCTTCCGATTTCCATTTGGATTCATTGATTGATGATAGTTTAGGCCACCAGTCAATCCATTAACATTTATGTATGATTGAGGAATTTCAAATCATGCTTAGGAGAGGAGGGATTGTGTTCCAGTCGAATTTAATAATTCAATACGACTTGGCCTGGCTCTGTGTTGAAAAAAATTACCGATTACCCCTGCACATTTAGGGTTGGGGTCAATACATTCATTCATAATTCAATTCGACTTGGCCTGGCTCTGTGTTGAAAAAAATTACCGATTACCTCTGCACATTTAGGGTTGGGGTCAATACATTCATTCCTAGTCACCGTCCCAACAGCATCTGCTACTTTATCTTGATAACGAATCTTTCCTTCGATGTAAGCACTCTTCTTCATTTTCTCAAACTTTTTATTAATTACACAGTAAGATGTAATAAGTTGAAGCTAGTAAGCCCCTTCTCATAGAGCCGTACGTGGACGTTACCGCTCATACAACTTCTAGCCGGCAGTCAGCCCCTACATTAAATAAAGGAATGTGTGTGTGGATGAATCGATGAAAAATCAATCGAAGAGTGACATGAATTTGGTTCTTCAACAGTAGCAACATTCTTCAATATCCTCTTGGATTTGTTGATTGATAACCTGCAGCACCTAGCACCTCTCTCATTTATGATTTTTTTCTCGTGAATTTCTTCATTGCAACTCCACAAACATAAAAAAAGATACTTTGATACCTTTTGATTTGTACAAGGATATTTGGAGTCTTCCAAGGACACTCAAAATTTTTTACTTCCCTGACAACTTCAAATTATTTTCATGAAAGAACATTTAGGTTTTATTTCTGTGCTTAAAAAGTGGTTACGAACTACTTCCATTACAAGAAAATAGTAAACCACATTCACAAATTTACTAAAGAAAAAAATTCTAACTAGAGAACCCTCATGTGGAATAACTCAGTATTCATCAAGGGTCTACAAATATGAGAAGAATATTTACGACTGTAATTTAGAGCTGTTGATACATAAAACTATTCATGGGAAATTCATTACATTTTTATAAACTATACTAAGATGAAAAGGGGCTTTCCAAGTACGACTCATGCCAATACCCTTGGTCTGCAACTGCATTGGATTCATCTTCTCAAAAAGAAAAAACTCCCATGGTCAAGTCTGCGAAAATGAGTGTACCTGATATTGATTGGCTTTTGGCACAAACTAAATTGATGCCATCTACTGGATCACATATATAAACTCATCAACAACAGAGATTCCATACATAGAAAAGGTCCTGAGGCTGCTATCCATCGAAAATTTCCATGCGCCCTTAAGAATGTTGAACATTGGGATGCCAAATGGTTCCACCAAACTAGAGTTTCAATGGCCCCTAAAGAATGCTAAATGTTGAGATCAAAATTGGCAGAGAAAGTGAAGTCTCTTGTTCATAACCAAACAAAGGATATTAGATTGCACTAGCAAAGAATTGACATCAGTTACCCCAGCAATTCCAGTAAGATAGAGGATTCGTTTCAACAACAAAGAATTACAATCCTTGAGATGCTAAGTTGTTGCATCCCAACAAAGAACAAATAGATTCAAAGCCCCTACCCAGATACAGCTCAATGAATTAATGCATCAGAAATTGGATTACCTATGCCGACTCTTCCTATTCATATTTTTCATTGTTTGAAAAATGGTGCAACTTCACTTCCTATAGTACAAACATAAGTAAATATGTAGCAGCAATGACATATTCAACACCCCCTACTACTACATCAACAGAAAATCTTGCAACAACAGTAACAGAAGTAGCAACAAGTTGTTCAATTACAGGTAGAGTTTCACGAACAATAAATGCCACAACTTCATCAAATTAATGAGTTGAATAATGACTCAAGGACAAAGTATTCTTCTATTAAACAAAAATTTATGCCGCAACGCCATCAGTTAAGTCAACATTCAGTTTATGAACAACAGTAGCAGCAGCTTAAGACAAGATCGATACTTTCTATTTCTTCACCTCAACTTCTCCAGGTTGTTTCTCCACATTTTTTTCAACATTCCTCTCCACAGATAGATCAAAAAAGTACAGTATCGTCTTCACTTCAGGTTTCCAAAGTTATAACTCCCATGCATCCTGCAACCTCGCAATTTATGGCTCCCTCACCCTCTACTCTCCCACTTCCTTCACCTCACATAGGAGATGCTGAGAAGCAATCTTATGCCATTTCTTCAATTTCAAATGCTGGAAATGCTCAGGGATTTCAGCATCCCACTCCTATACGAAAACAAGCTAAATCTCTAGCTATTCAAACACTTGGAATTTATACCTCACCACTATTAGTTGACTTTCCTCCTAGCCCAGCTCAGAATACTATCAACCAGGATGGACATCAAACTGTTTCACCTGTCGTTTCTTCAATTTCAAAATCTAGAAACAATGAGGAATTTCAGCAGCCCACTCTTATATGAAACCATGTTGAATCTCTAGATATTAGCACACCTAGAATTTCTACCTCATCACTATTAGCTGAATTTCATCCTAGCCTAGCTTGGATTACTATCAACCAGGATCGACACCAAATTGTTTCATCTGGACCCCTAATAGAATACAAATCAAACACAATCGAACCCCCCTTGGAGCCCTTGGTAAAAGTGGTATGCAAATCTCAAAATCTCTTTGTTGGTTTATTTCATTTTAAGTTTTTCCCAGTATTTCAACAAATTGGTCATGAAAAGTCTATTTGTTTTTAGTTGCTACTGATACATTAATAGTGAAAGCTGCCCAACGTATGAAAATTTTAGATTCCATAGCCCGTAGAGAGTAGTTTTGTTTCAAATAACGCAATATAGATGCATTTTTCTGAGTCTTCCATTTACATGTTAGTACAATTTATGTTTACATCCTTTTTTGTTTGTATAGAAAAACATACAAACTTCCTTTCAATATATCAAAAAATGGAATTCATTGTTTCATTGTTGATGTAATAGAAATGCAACCAATATTATAAATTTCATGCCATCATTATTGGTATTACTATTATGGTAATTCAATACAGTTTCTATTAGATGTTGTAATGGGAATCCTAGGGTTTATGTTTTGTGGGCAGTGATATCCTCCATCAAGTCACATTATAATGCATATTTTTTCCCAAAGACAATTATCATTCATTGCAAGCAATTAGGTAAAAGGTAGTGGAGAAATTCAACAAGGATGTAAAGGAACAATAAGTTAAAACATAAAACCAATGCTATTTCTCGGGCTATTGAGCCATATGTTTGAATGGTCACAGTTATTATTAAAATTTGGATGACAAATAATTTATATAGTAGGAGCATAGATCTAGGGGTTGGTTAGAAAACCTGAAGGAGCTGTACTTTAACTTATTACATTACAAGTCCCATGGATGATTATACTCTTGTTTTCTTTTGAAGAAAATCCTCTTCTTATAGAATCAGATCAAAGTGAGATATCCAAGACCCAAGACCAAGATCGAGACTGCCACAAAGACCCAAGTCAACCCTCCTCCCATCCATTTCCAACAAATCATGGTCAACAAAAGTCAACACTGGTCAAATCTCAAAAATATGGTCATCTCCTGAAGTTTCAGGCCCGCAATACCACAAAAATTAACTCAGAAAATTCCTATGCGTGAACAGAAACTAGGGCAGAAAACATAAATTTCTCTTCTTTGACTTTCGCTGAAATTCTCCTTCTTGCACAAAAATTGAAGTGATGGATGGATGATAAAATGAGATTGAACTATCTTGTATTTATATATGTCCAGGATGTCGAATGGATGCCTCTTTAGGCCATCTTGTCCAGGAGGACCGACTTGGTCTTTGTGATGACATTTTTGACTCTTTGACTTGAAAAATAATTTTTCTTTTTCTTTTACAAGTACAAATGGGACCTTGACTCAATTACATTTCATTGACTCATGATAAATTTTCTCTTGACTCAATTGACGCTAAAAGCATGAGGAAAATGCTTTGACTAGAAATAAAATAATAATAACAATGAATATAATAAAATTATAAATACATTAATAATACATTTGAATTACATAATGAAGACCGACGCTAGTTACATTTTCAACAGGGTCATTTAATTAGAAAAGGACATTACAATCCCCTCTTCCTGGCATTTCTTGTTCTCAGGAAATTGCATGTTCGTGTATTGCAATATCTTTTCTTGCACATATGCAGCCCACTTTAAAATTACATGAATATATTTGAAGGCTTCATTCACTGTGCTGCAATTTTGTGCCTTCATTTTCCATATAAAAAACTTATGGCTACTAAGAGCTGCATAGAGATCCTTGAATTTCATTGCCACATAATAGTAAGCTTGATGGTCTAGTGACTGATTGTTGTGGTGTGCCTGCACTGGATTGAAATCCTTAAAATACTTACATACAGTAAGTGGCACTTTGTTAATTTTCTCCTCAAAAATGTCATATTTATTTAGTAATAGAATGAATGGTGTATCTCTGAAACATGAATGCTCCAAAAATTCTCAAAAAGTTCTTTACTGAAGGTCATCTTATTTCTCAGCCCACATTTGGTCATATTCACTTATAGCAACACAGAAGATTACAGCTCGTACATTCTCAAATATTTCCAGCAACTTATAGCCTTCATTTAATCCTTTAGTATTTACTCTAATAAGATGATACTTCACAGTTGGAGTTGGACAATCAAAAATTTCATTATAAGGTTTTGACATTGGACTACGATCATCAATTGAAAATTATATAAATGCTAACCCATTACTTTGAGTCACTCCAGCATATAAAATGTGAGATTCTGACGGATTGTATGCATTACTTGATACCTCAACATCTCGTTCCTACAAGTGACCAACAACATCAGGGAAGACATGCAACTCATTTCTTCTTGCATACATAGCCTGAATTGCAGGGTCCCTCCACATTTCATCAACTATTGGGGCATACTCATGTGTTCCAGTTGGGAAAAAACCATCTAAATCCCCCATTTCCATAATTTCCAGAATAAAATTGGAAAAATGTTTCAATTTTGGATTAAGAGAGTAAGTACATTGAGCAGCTTCTTTATCATCACTTTCATCTGAGGCAGAAACTTGTTCATGTACATTGGAACCATCCATATCTGCTAAGCTTTCCTCCTCAAAATTCTCACGCCCCTCAAGCAATCTGCAAAGGTATTTATATAGGTTGCTCTATATCATCAGTTCGATGTTTTGCAGCTCCTCCTGTGAAAATTTCTCACCCTTGTAGAGAAATTTTGCCTGCTTGAAAATTGTACTAGCACCAGAGCCTTCATATCCAAGTAACAAGAGCTTTTGAATCTTCTTCTGCTTCAATAATTCTTGGACAGAACTGCTGGAATGATTATCTGTATTTTCCCTCGAGCCATGATAGTTACTCTGAGGGGTAGGTAACGATAGTAAGGAGCATGTCAACCTTGTTGAGAAATTAGGACGTTTAATTCAATTTCTCTTTCATGATAATTAATTGTGAACTTGTTATGCTTCTTTTACTTAGATCTTATCTTTGTTAGCTTATTATGTCTTTCATCAAGTCAATTATCAAAACACAAGAGACACAAAGTTTAGGCTCTTCAAGCTAGGGCCAAAACCTCTCCCTCTTGGAGAGGAAAACCCAAAATAAATTCTTCTTATAGATATTCCATTGAGGAGTACCATAACCATGAAATAGACCCTTGACACCAGTATGCCTCCAAGACCCTTTTCACTGCTCTTCTCGGCTTCTCTAGCTGATATCTTCTTTCTACACTGCACTACACCTTTACTAGGGAAGCTCGTCCCTAGTCTAGCATCCCCAAACTGTGTGCTTCTTCTTGGCTTCCTTTGATCTTATCCTTAGCTTCCTAAAGTCTTCTTCTCGGCCTACTTCCAACATCCTTTGGAAATATTTGAAACTCAAGACTGAGCCTTTCTTCATGCTCTTGTAGCCTTCCTCTTTACTTTGATTACCTTTGGCCTCCCTGAGATATGCGAGGTAAACTTGCAAACCAAAACAAAGATATGATAAGACTTTCTTCCTTCGATAGCACACCTCCTTTCTTGACCTAATCACAAATCCTTTCATCACTGTATTACCTTCTTCACACATTGTTTTATGCACTAGAAGAGAGACTTATCTTTTGTTGTGATAGCCTTCTGTCTGAAATGTGCGAGGTGGTATAGACCCGGAACAAAGGTAAGTATACCTCTTCTTTTCTTCCCAGACTAGCCTCCTATTCTCGCATCAATTTAGACCCAAAATTCGCTCTTCTATCATAGACATGACCTGAAATGTCTTACACCATAATGAGGCCGCATCATCCTTTATATAGTGACTGGATTTAGTCTGTAGGCCGACATGAGGTTTGTGTGTAACCCGACTTCATCAAGGAGAATATTCACCATCTTTAAGCCGACTTGCAGAGCATATTGACAAGTTCTTGAAGGCATACATTTACGTCAACAAATTGTCTTTATAAGTGTAACACCAATTCATATACATGACTCTAAATTATATAAATTTATGACAAGATGACAAACCCCTAAAAGACATCAAGAATAAATCTTTGACCTATAATAAAAAGCTCCTTGCTCATGAAACCCATGATGCGCAAGTATTACAAAATACATTTATTATCTTTGTCTTCTTCATTAAATAAATTCATAATTACAAGTCATTATGAAGACCGAACTTAGTTACACGTTCCAACATTCCCTCTTAACTAGGGAGGTATTCATAATGGTACATGGTCACTCTCAATCTGAAGAATCTCATAAGAAGAATTCGATTGGTAATCCCTCTGTTATAGCATCTTATTAACCAGCATTGTCACAATGCAAGGCCTTGATTAAAAACTCGATCTATTCACGAGACCATGAACTAAAATGCTGGCAAGACCAATGATTATAGACATCTTCATCATTGTCTCCAAGGTACATGCTCCACCCGCGTGTTCACCGAGTATGACCTCATAGGACTATTTTTTGGGGATATCTAATCCTCAAAGAATACACGTCCTTTCATGACTACTCTTACCTTGGATACCCTAATACATCCCCAAAATTGTATCAGATGCCAGATGATTATCCAATTCGACATTCTATCTTCCAGGTGAAGACCAAAATGATACGTCTATCTCTCCCTCTTAATTAGGAAGGACATACCCATTCCTATCAAGGAATGTTCTCAAGCTCCCTCTTATCCAAGGAATTTTCAAGGCTCCCTCTTAGCCAAGGACTTGTCCAAGCTCCTAGGGACTTGCTTCCAAGTTTCTACCAGGTAAGAAAATTATTACCACCCCCCCTCTTAATCAGGGACCTATAGCAGCATTGATGAAAACATCGAGCTGCTCATGAAGAACTACTTTCTTTGATGCCATGAATTTCTTCATTGTTGAGGAGTATTCATCTTTGGGATATCTTCATTAGGGTTTAAATCACCCATCACTTTTGATTTTTGTCCAAAAGTGATCCATCGAATTTTCATCTGGTCTACCTTCATATCATGCTGCTTTCCTTCGAACCATACTTCTTCCAAGGATCTTACATCCTCAATATGGTTATCAACCTATGGAAGACACATACTTCCCTTTGGATGCCCTGAATAAGCTCATCATATATTATTCAATTATAAATACGAATACTTAAATCAAAATTTACCTTAGTGGTGATCTTTCACCATGACATCCTTCTTGTAGGCATCGACATCCTTTTTTATCTCCTAAAGATATGTATTGTCAAGGGTCTCTATCTTTTCCAGACTTCTATTAGAGTCCACATATCTTCCCTGGAGATCTCCTAGTCATGTCTTCTTGGCTTCCTTGGATGTTGATTGCTTCTTTCCATGGTTGTACTTCCCATGATATATTCCTTTTTATTTCTCCACAGTTTTATTTCATTCCCAGGAACTTCCATTGTGCATTTCCTTGATAATGTACAACCACCTCATATTCCTTATGAGGACATATTATGTCGATTTCATCTAGTGTAGATCATGCCCTTTTGGCAACCTGTGCATTAGAAGAGTTTATGCTTTCTATTTTGATCATACTTCTAAAGATAGAAGTATACTACCTGTAACCACATGGCATGACTTCATAGCATCCAGTGTCAACATATATATATATATATATATATATATATATATATATATATATACCTCATTATTTTCCTTTTGAGTCATCCTGCAGCAGGTTTCCTTAGAATGAAAGAGTTTCATTTTCTTGATCTGCTTCATCAATATGTCATCATATTCTAATCCCAAATTTTTGTAAGTTAGAATTCTTGATGAAAACTTTTGCTTTTTTCCTAACTAGTGAAACCAAAGAGCATTCCATTAGAAAATGTCAACACCTATTTCCATATTGATTATTGAATGATGAACCTTGATCTAGATGACTGCCTTACATAAATATTGTTTTCAGTGAGGTTCCTAAGAGCCACTTCTTTCATGGCACTCTTGTTGACTGCTATGGTCTTATTCCTTGGAAGGTTTTATCAACATGATTTCCATGCGAGCTATTATACATTGTCTTGAAACTTCCCTATTTTTGCAGAGAAGTTAGCGTCATGCTAGTGATTAATTTGAAACTGTCTTTTAGTGGAAAAATTCATTGTTTTTTGGTGGAATATTTCATCATTTATTTTGATATTTGTTTTGCAAGTGTACTAGTCATGATGATAAATGTGTGTTTTACTTAAGAGGGTTCTTAGTTCTTTCTAGATACACTTTTCATCATTTGCTTTGAATACTTCTCTAGTGCTTTACCTTCATATTTTATCCCCTGCACAATTGCTCTTGAGGTCCATGTTGTTATGTTTATTGGTTGTTTCTGTGGAAACTTTTTCCTGAGGTTCTGCAAGGTAAATCTAAATGCAAAAAATATTATTTTACATATTGATATTTGTTCAAGACATTCTTGTGTGATACTTAAATTTCATAGATCTATATTTCTGTTTCGTTATCTATATCAATATATAAGAACAGGCCCATGGATTATTCATATTTCTCAAACTATGGAGTTGTTCCTTTCATGTTGCATGTTCTTTTATATTGTTATGTTGTGATTCAAATTTCTAGCTGTGCTTTCCAATTATTCTCCTACGTAGTACATGCTTTGTTAGATTATATCAAAAATGATTCTTATTGTATTTTTATTATTTATATTGAACATATTATTTCTAGCAACTTTTGATCTTCCTATATTTTCTATTCCTTTGGTGTATCTTTACACCTTTAGGGGAAATTGCTAGTTTAAAGTCTAATTCTTTAAAGGGTGCTAGCTCAATGGAAGAGCACCTTCTTTACAAGTAGGAGGTTGGTGGTTCGATTCCATCGTGCCCTGATATTCATAGGGAATGAGGATGATCAGTTTTTGGTGACAAATGATCTTTTGACCATCACTAATGAGCTTATGGTGACATTTTTCGACCCTCACCAAAATATGAAATGGTGACGGTCAAGGAATCACCACCATATATACACATCAATAGTGATGACCATTAAAGGTCTGTCACAATAAATCTTTGTTGTTGATATGAAATGGTGAGGGTCACTGTTTGTCATTATAGTCATTATTGATGACGGGCCTTGATGTCACCAATGAGTTTATGGTGACGGTCAATGAACGTTGCCGTATATATGCACTAATAGTGACAACCATGAAAAGTCCATCATAAAAAAATGTTGTTGTTAATATCAAATGGTGACGGTCACTATCTGTCATTATAATCAATACTCGTGACAGACCTTGAATGTCACCACAACACATACTTTTGGCGACGCCACCTTTGGTGACGTTCAGTTTTTTGGTGACGGAGGCTATTGTCCGTCACCATTGCTCATATGAAATGGTGATGGTCACTATCCATCACTATAAATCATTATTGGTGATAGACCTTGAATGTCACCACAACACCTATACTTTCGGCGATGCCACCTTTGGTGACGTTCAATTTTTGGTGACGAAGGCTCTTTTGACCTTCACCAATGAGCTTATGGTGACCATTTTCGCCCCTCACCAATGTCCTTTTTTCTTGTAGTGTCATTGGCTTCCCTGAGTATTGAGGCATTGTTTTTCTGCATTGTCTGCTTGAATTAATTCATCCAATGAGAACCTAATTTCATAAAGAAACCAGGATAGCAAGTGATCCTTAAAAAATGATGAATAATGCAAAAAAATTGTGTTCCTTGAAAAAAATTGACTGTTAAAATGAAATTAATGTTTAGTTTTGTTTGATATAATAGTATGAATATTTCGAGTGTATAAATTTACCTGTGAAGTGTATTATCAACCACGAGGGAGGTTTGAATGGCCTAAAGGAAGAAATGTCTAACCATTTAAGAGGTAAGAGTTTATTTATTTCCCTTAAATTTATTGTGTGGTTCACCAGTTTTTTTTATCAGGATGATTACCCAAGGTTTCATTTAGGCCATTGATTTTAGGGTTCGACTCTTGCTAGAGGATCGAATGAGCCAAAGGAAGCAAAACAACCTACCAGGCTCGACAAATCTGAAATAGCCTTTCCTCCACTACTAGCTCCTATGAGGGCAAAAGATTCTACGTTTACACAACTTTCATCATAGCTGATAATTATCTATTTGGCATAGTTGGTTCCAGCGATGACCAAAAAAGAGACCTCGCTTGCTGCCTCCTTCTCCTTCTTCGCTAATATAATGCATGAACCTTGAGGTATATAATTTTCTCATTAATTTAATCTATCTACTTAGGCATAGTTACCCTCTTGAATCTATCTATTCGATATATCTCTCTCATTTACTCATCCATGATTGACGTTAATATGAATTAATCGTTTTCATTATCAGGACTTTGTTACATCAACGAGATAAACCCCTCTTCATTTTACTATGATTCTTCGAACATGTGGCCATGTGAGAGTGGGAAGATCTACCATGGGCACGAGCCTCTTCAGTTAAGCTGGTACAAAATTTCACACAAATCTATAGTTACTAATCACAACTCCTCATCTAGTCTCTAGATTTAAAAAATACTAATGGTAGAATCAATTAAATATTGCCTGCCTCCTTATTGAATTGTTGTAGGAATTATAAGTATGGAATGACAAGGCAACACATTGGGTTCGACGGGATCAAAAACTCAAAGTTGGTGTTGCAAGACGCAACCATATCCTTCAAGACATCCATAGGGTTCTGAATGGAGAACTTCCACTCTAGCATAATTCTCGGGGAGGGCTTCGTTGGCACAATCAGTTACAAATATAGTACATGGAGAATTATCTCTACTAACTTGAGGAGCACGTGCGTGCAACCACCAAAATATATTTCAAGGTTTCCAAAGAATTCAAGTTAGAAGAACTCACACAGTGAAATTCATGGCATGCACAACCCAAGACATGAGTGGTCCATGAGACGGACAATGGAGATGATTAACCATGGAAACTACTTGGAAAATAAATGTGAAATGACAAGTAAACATAAAATCGTTGGAAAGTTCACAAAACCCTTTCCACGTGTGATTTTTTCACTCGACAAAGGAGGACGAAAATAGAGCTTAGGGATTGGCTGAGATGAATATTGTTTGCCCAACCAATTCCATAGAGGGAACACCTTCAATGTAATTAATAATGCTTTAAAAAATATTTTAATTTATTTCTCATTTGTTGATCAGGGGTTAGGGTCGATTTTTTTTCCTCTATTTAATAAGTATTAAAAAATAAACATCCATTAATTGTGATGATATATATGGTTAAATTTATTAAAGACGTATTAAAATAATTTAGCTTAAGTGGTATTGTTAAGGACTTTTGTCCTAAATAATATGAATTCAAGTCTTTAGAGACATGTTGACCCTTGTGACAATTATTAAATATTGGTTGTAAGAGATATAATAGATCCCATTTCTACCAAATTATTGATTTTTCCTAGTGGAATGTAGAGACATGTTGAATCTTGTGACAATTATTAAATAATGGTCGTACCAGATAGAATAGATCCCATTTCTACCAAATTATTGATTTTTCTTGATGGAATATACTCATTACTATTTAAAAAAATAAAAAATTATTAATAACACCTAGAATATTGGACTCTCCATATAACTTAGCATCTTCTTCTCACTCTAGCAATGGTTTCGTTTTAATACTTCATAAATGATATTTATTTTAATAATTATATTTGAAATAAATTTATATTATATAATTTTTGAAATATTAAATTCATTAAAAAATATCATAGACTATTAATACGATCTCTAGATTTTTAAATAGCTTTTGGATCTTGCACTTGTGTCTACCATTATCAATATATAAATATTTTTCTCAATAATCAGGTCATAATATTAAGTTTCTTCATTTATTTTGAAGATATAGTATATTTTTTTCTCACTCAATTTATATATACCTATGGGGCTTATTTCTTATTTTATTTGGTTATAAATATAAAGCTTTATTTATTTGTAAATATTAATATTCAAAATATATATATATATTATTTTACTATTTAAATAAAATTGAATATCAAAATCTACACTTTGATCCCATTTCTACCAAATTATTGATTTTTCTTGATGGAATATACTCATTACTATTTTTAAAAAATAAAAAATTATTAATAACACCTAGAATATTGGACTCTCCATATAACTTAGCATCTTCTTCTCAATCTAGCAATGGTTTCGTTTTAATACTTCATAAATGATATTTATTTTAATAATTATATTTGAAATAAATTTATATTATATAATTTTTGAAATATTAAATTCATTAAAAAATATCATAGACTATTAATACGATCTCTAGATTTTTAAATAGCTTTTGGATCTTGCACTTATGTCTACCATTATCCATATATAAATATTTTTCTCAATAATCATGTCATAATATTAAGTTTCTTCATTTATTTTGAAGATATAGTATATTTTTTCCTCACTCAATTTATATGTACCTATGGGGCTTATTTCTTATTTTATTTGGTTATAAATATAAAGTTATATATATATATATATATATATATATATATATATATATATATATATATATATATCATTTTTATTTTACTATTTAAATAAAATTGAATATCAAAATCTACACTTAAATAAAACATTATATTTATAACCACTTATATATATGCCCACTCACTTCTATTATACATGTATCTATTCTCATTTATTCCTTTAGTCACAACCAAATTATAATAATAACATAAATCAGAGATGATAAGCATTAATACGATATTTCACAAAACAAAACACAAAAAAATCAGAAATCGCCACATCACTTTATTGGACATGAGGTCAATGTTTATTATTATTTTTTCTCACAAATAACTTAGTCTCATGCAATTTATTAACAAAAATGTCTTCAGAATAAATCAACATATCCCTAAACATGACCCAATTATTGGAACTTATATCTTGTTCACAACATTAATGGGTTTGATTTTTTTTATATCATCTTCATAAATCTCTTCTCCTAATAGCACAATTATCTCTTCTCCTAATAGCACACTTATTTATAAGAAATGACAAATTTATTAGTAATCAATTTTGATACCAACTTCTCTCAACATTAGATGTCATATATAGTTAAATATTTTAACTTCAAATGTGATATACATTACCATTCCTAATTAATTTATAACTTTAACTATGATTTTAAAGACTCAAATCAAAAGAATACCCTTATAATCACTCTGACCTTATGCACCACTAAAATAAATGTTCAACCAACCATAATATAATTCTTTGAATTAGCTTAGATAAGATTCTTGTTTGGCACTTCCACAATGCTTTAAACAATATCATAGAAAACATATATTTTTAGCATTTATTGACAAAGTTGACATTTAGGTTGTTAACATAGTATAGATTTAGCATATAATCATGGAAACATAATATTAAATTGAAGAACATGATCCTATCAAGATTGACCTATTATTAGTAATTTTATAATTAAAAAAGGAATAATCAAAATATAACATACAATATTTATGGTATGAAAACTTACATCTTATAGAAATAAGGGATTATGTGTTACAATAATTGTTTATATATTACTAAAAATATTAAGGGTTTTTTCAATTTTATTTAAAAAAAAAAACCAAAATTGTAATATTATAGATATTTTTTCAATTTATTATTCAATTTTAGCTAGATTTGTGCTTATTGCATTTAGCTTCCATCTCTTTATTAGAATCCATCATGTCTTAATCCTTCTTCTTAATTAGGTTCCTCTAGCAAGTTTATCTCTACATCATGTTTACTTTACCATTGTTCTATGTTGTTTCAATTACTTTAGAGCAATTCAATTCTTCAATTAGCAATATTTTCAATAGAAAATTATTCTTTCATCAATATATAGTAACTAAAGACAAAACAATAATGCAATGACAATAGGATACAATCAACACATCAACAAGAGACAATAGAATAGTCAAAGACTAGGGGAAAACCCCACAAGGGCGGGAAACCCTTTGGAATTATTCTTCTATTAGATTGTCATAAAATGTTTAACAGTGAGTATAATGATTCAATACTAAATTATCCATCAAAATCAGCCAAAAAATATCTAAGGTATGATCCCTACAACAATACTGATCAAAATTAACTTTTCTAACCTATGGTCCACTACGGTCAACTGTTGTCACCTGTCAAAATGAAAACCCATGTCTCGACCGCCATGAGCAAGAGTTCATGTGTGCCATTGAAGCATTCTAGTTGCATAGATAGGCTTCTGTGCATGTGTCTATAGCTAAAAATTTCATGTAACAACCCTGCAGATGTGAACAAAAACCCTAATCCACACATGTGAGCTTTGGACCATGCATTTTTGAACATGTATGAACCACATTTCGTGAACCCACATCAAACCTATGTGAATCAATCCAAAGAAGAGAGAAGGAAATTCTTGATGATGATGTACAAATGAGGGTCCTTTGAATTGTATTTATATGCTTCCAAGGGTGTCGAAGTTACTTTTAGCTTCGACTTGTCCTTTTATGCACATGTGGGCTTCACTTCAAAAAGACACTTTCCCTTGTCCAAATAAAGTGCTTCAAAAGTCAAAATTGTTCCTCTAAAAAAGAGGAATCTATTCCAATGATTGAAATTTATCACTGAGCTACCAAATTAGTATGCCCTCTCAACTAGGGAGAAATGCCAAGTGCATCATGTAATCATCATAAATATCATGTCCCATCTCTACTCAACTCTATATGCTGAAACATTATCGAATATAAAGAAGAAGAATCATAGGGGATCCTCAACTACAACCCTCTACCCATGAGGGAGCCACTACTACCACCTGGAATAACTGCCAAGAGGGAGCCAACGTTTCTACCTAGGAATATCTGCTAGTAGGGAACCAATGTTGCTACCTGAGACTCTCTGATAGCAGGGAGTCAATGCTAAAACCCAGGAAATTATGCCAGTAGGGAGCCAATACTACGACCCGAGAAACCTCTTCCAGTGGGGAGCCAGTGCTACAAACCTCTGCCAGCTGGGAGCCAATGTTATGACCCGAAAAACCTACATACAATAGGAGGGATGCCACTTAATTTATAAGATAATGATCATGTCTATCCTACTGCTATGCGATAATAGGAGGGATGCCACTTACCATAACTGGTAAGGATCGTGGTTATCCTTTTATCTTCTCATCTTCCTAACATGACCCTCAAGAGTTTGTGGTAGAAACACCCACATATCTAGCTTGAGTAGGATACCACTTACCATAAATAGTAAGGATTGCACCTAACTCAAGCAACCAACACCCATTGATCGGATGGTTGGGAAAAAAATATGCCAACAAGGGTATACTCTACATAAACCAATATATAGGGAGATACATGGCTTCTAAAAATGGAAAAGGATCACACACACTCGCTGGGTAATAGATAGGGGAGATACCCTGCTGTCCATAGATCCCTCATTCCCAGGAGCTCTATGACTCAATTCCTCACCTAGGGAGCTCAAAGAGGGAGGAAGTGTAACAACACTTGTGAAAATTCCATGTAATAAAAAGTTAAAAATTATAACCATGGATGATGGGACACTTATTCCAAGTTGAATGTTGGGTAAAAAATCCTAGGGGGGTGTTAATTTGGTTTATTATGGCTAAGAAAATTGACAAAGGAAAAGGAAAAGGATTTGCAAAGCAAAAATGGAATTTTTGGCGCATTTATTTATGAAATTAATGGAAATTAGGAGGAAAGGGAGATGAAAGGTCACATGTTGCATGTGAGGAGGAAATTGAAGGAAAATAATGGAAAATGAAGAAAATAGTGGCCTCTTCCTTAAAATGCCTTCTGAGGATCAGTTGATACCTTTTTTCAGTGCATTTTTTGGATCTCTCTCATTATTCTCTCTCTCTCTCACTCTTGGACACTTAGATTTTTTGGAGCATTTTGGCATTGGAGCAAGAAATGAAAGAAGCATGAAAAATGAGGAAGCAAGCAAGGAGGAGCAGGAATCTAGCAGCTACAACAAGATTATTTGCAGGTATTAATTTGCATGTATGATTTCCTTGCTAGATTTCACATGCATGGTATTGCAAGTGGTTCTTTGTTGTCTTGGCATGGGTTTTTCTAGGTGTGAAAGTGTATTCAGCATAGCCTTGCAATTTCTGGATACCCATGATGTTTTGGTGTTCTCATGTTTTCATTTAGTTGGATTACCAAATGGATTCGAAGCTGAGTGAGGTGGATCTCTGAATGATTATAGAACCTATTTGTTTTTTGCCTCGGTTTAGGGCCTAGTGACCCCTGATTCAGACTGTGGGTTGCGGTAAATCCTGATAGGTGGTGGTTTACTCTCAATTTTAGGCCTAAGAATCCTGGGTTTGAGATTGCGGTAAATCCTGGAGAGTATGTCTTGGTTTAGGGCCTAGTGACCACTTATTTAGACTGTGCGTTGCGGCAAATAATGAGATACTAGGATACAAGAAAATTCCTCACAGTTTAAGAAGAGAGAATCCCATGATATCCATGCTTATGTTGGCCTAGTGATATGGTGTAGATCATGGTAAAGCCTGGCTTATGATTGATGAGGATGAGGTTGTTTAGCCTCGGGATTCCCTCATTTTTTTTTTTCGGTTTGAGTCCCACATTCATGCTTGGAATATGGCATGAGGGTGATTGACTTAAGTAGATTTGGCTTAGCCAATCTATGGTCGGGTGGAACGTGGAATTTCAATCTCCAGTTGGTTTTTACACTCATTAATGGGAAGCCCATTCCTTTGGTATTTGCTATGCAAAATTTATTGGTTATTATGTGTGTTTCATTGATGTTATATCCATGGTATTTATTTTTTTATTATTTTGGTTATAAGCATGTATTTTATCGGTGATGATGTATGGCTCTATCTATGTTTTTTACTGTAAATGAATATACAATGTATCCATGGTTAAATAGATTGTATTGCAGCTTATGATGTAAGGGAACAATGCTTTTTAGCGATTCTCAGATACACCTATATATGCAATGTTTGTGACATGTTTGACGAAATTCCTGTCATGGATGGGTGGGGTCAGATGAGTTCCCAATGAAGTGATTGCTTCCATGTATTTTTTTTAATGTTATTTATCCTTTCCTGAAGTTACAATAATTTTTGGGTAGTGACCTGTGCTTAGGGGCTAAAAATGTGGCACAAATCCCGAAGCTACAAGCACAAAACTAACCTTTTGGAGCCTTAGACGCTACCTTGACAAGGAAAGCCCATGGCTAAGGGTCTATAACTGCTCCCTTGCCCTTACATGCCCGCGGCTAAGCCTCAAATAGGTTAAAAATTAGTTCCCCCTCATGGAACAGGTCCATGGAAGGTTGGGTTACCTCCTAGGGGTGTCAATGATGCAGTCCAAGGTTTGTTTGTCATGTTTCCGTTAGTTCCACTTCCTCAAAGTCATATAGGAGGTTGAATCTCATATTAGTAGCCTTTTGTCACATGTTTACCCCAGTTGGTTGGTTACTTGGGTAGATGTGAGAAGAGGGTGTTATAGAGTGGTATGAGAGCATGATTCAACTCTCAGACTGGATGGGTAGTGTGTTGATCATGCGTTATGTTGATTGCTTATGTATTTTTATACCTATGTTGTATGTGGTTGTTGCGTCTGCATTATGTTGGCCATGATGGTAGTGGTGTCACCATAGAAGTGTTGATGATGTTGTTGTCGACAAGCTGTCATGAATGTATGATTGATTGTGTGTTGTTCTTGTTTATGTATTGTGCATGCATTCTTGATTACGCATTGTTACATGTTGTATATATTTTTCTTGGTTATGTTAGGTCACATTTTGGGTCATGCTTGTGTATTGGTGGTGCATGTTTTCTTGTGTAATGTTATATGTTGAATATGCATTGGTCGGTCATGCTGGGTTACATGTTGCTTACGCTCATGTATGGTTCATGCTTATGGTTGTGTGTGGTCAAGCTTGCATTGGTGTGCATTTGGTATGGTCATTCATGGATGAATGGAATCCAACTAGAATGTCATTTATATGTTTATATGCCTAGAAATTATATGTTTATATGATGTCATGATTATATCTATACCTGTATTACACTAATTGATTGATCTTGCAAGAAGTATCCTCCCCAAATTACACTAAGGTACGTTTATTACACCATTTTTTGGTCATCTAACCTATTATCATTAGATGGATCCAAGTACACCATGTAAGACCAATTTTACCCTAAGTAAAATTGCTTTCACTATAAAAATAACTTAGTAAACCACCTTTATTAATTTGTTTATGGTCTAAACAGGAAACCCCATGAGGAAATATTAAATAAATCTACATTTGTTTGATTTTCCTCAAGGAATAATTAGTTAAACAACAGTTTAATTAATATTCCTGATTATATTTAACCCAAAACAAGGAAATTAATTAGATAAATCATTATTTATCTTATTATTTTCTAAGAATAATTATTTAAACCTTATTTAAATAATATTCTTTGTTAAATATGACTAAGTCACCCTTAAATAATTAAATAAATCATTATTTATTTGATTATTACTCAACCACAACCTTAAAATGATAAACAAATCATTTATTTATTTATTATTTACAAATAATGGGATTTGACCCAAGTCAAATTTCTTTTCCCTCTAACAAATATAATAAAATATTCCATAAAATTTTGATCTTGATTTGGTTAATAATATTTTAATTATGCACCAATATCTAGACTAACTCAATATTTTGTTATAAATAGAAGTTTTTTCCCATTCATTTATGACCTTTTGTTGCCCAAAGATCACTTTGGATCTATACTTTTGGTCTGACTATTGATCCACCATCATAGTCATATTCTGCTACCATTTTTGTCTAGGTTTTCTACACGAGAGAGGAATTTTAGATCTAAAGTGCTGAGGACTTACAAGAACCCATCCCATTGAGGAGAACTGGGAACACTTTCCTGTGTTTTCCTCCCAGGTGCCCCTAACACAAAATTCATTCAACATATTCTTGTCTTGTCTATTGGATACATGGAGTAAATCTTGTTTTTTCTACTGTTTAATGTCTTCTAATGCATAGATCTAGCTTTTTGCAGCATTTATCTTGATCATCTAACTGCATATCTGAAGATATTGACAACCATGTTTGTTATTAGGGTTGTTGTTATGCACAGATAAAGTGGTCCTTTTTCGTATGCTTGGAATTAAGATTCATACTAACAACTGGCGACTCCACACAGGTTTACGATTACGACCATTGTCGTTTTTCTGATCCTTGCATATCCAACTACTTCAAACCCTAGGATTTCTCTTTAGCCCCTTGTTTTTGCTTTTATTGATGTTGTTTTTAACCTATAAACCCTAAAACAATAAAAATTCTAACTTCTGCATGTTTTCGGACCTATTGCGCAGGTGACAGACATCAGTTGCATCTGAGACGAATTTTTTTTCTGAAATCTACTACCGAAAGTACCAGAATTGCAGGTCACACTTTTTGGCCCAAAACCTGCAACCTAGACCCTTAGGAAGCACTTTTCAGCCCAAAATCTGCGACTTCTGCTGAAAACAGGTCAAAAACTGTGACCTAGACTTTTTGCAGGGATTTTTCTGAAAGTTTTCTGGGTTTGTCTGAGCCTCTATTTAGGGTTGTCTGACCTCCATCTCTGCCCGTTTTGGACCTGCACTTGTTTTGTTTTGATCAACTAAGTGGGAACCTAGCCCCCTAGGGCTTTAGTAGCCTCCACTTTTTGTAGAAGAGTTTTTTCTGTTGCAGGTTGTCTGAAATTTCTCAATCTTCAGCCATTTTTTCAAATCTGATACCTCACCTTTAGATCCGCTTCATATTGGCTAGTTATCCATCCAAATCACCTCGTTTAGCTTTGTTTGGGTTTTCCTCTATGGTTCACTTCGTTTCCCTCCTGGAGATAGCCTTTCACGACCTCTTTTTACAGCAATTTTTCCCTCTGATCTGTTGTTGTTTCTGCACCACTTTCCAACAGATTTGGTCCTTTAGATCCCTGTCCCTCCTGACCTTAGATATTTTGGGTTTTTTCATGTGTTTTGATTAGTTTTTTTTCTCACCTATAGACTAGTTGTTGAGAGGCCCACCTCCTTGGGCTTAGATTATTGCATTATTAGCTGTTTATTTTCTGTTTTTGCAGGTTTATATACTGTCATTTACAGATTTATTTGTAGCTATACAACACAATTTTTATTTTTCTCTACAAACGTCTGGGTTTAAAAATTAAAATCTACACACTTCACACACACACCCTAAGCCAAAAAGGTCTTGGTTAACACCGCTGAGAAAAGACTCTAAAAACATTGAAATCAATTGATCCTACACCTCTCTGCCCTTGTTTCGACATTGTAATCGGTTGATCCTGCACCTCTTTTCCCTTGTCGGTCTCTTTTTCCTTTGTGTCGTGTTTGTGTCATCATCATTGCGCCACCAAGGCGTTCATCCCGGAGACTTCTTGGCCTTCATCCTCAATTTCCGGTAGGAAGACTTACTCCTCTACGTGGGATTCGAGTTAGTCCTCCACCGAGTCTGCACTCTAACTCTTCTTCTGGTCCTTTGGGTTCTCCTCCTCATTCTGCCTTCGGTTCTCCCCCTGTCACCTTCACCATGTCTAGTGCAGGACCTAATGCTAGTGGTAACCTCGGCCCTCATGCTGGGAATACCACTAGTGGGACCGCAACAGACACTACCCCGGCTGTGCCCTTGCTCCCCTTCATGGAAGGACTCAGCCTCCCTGATTTTGACCAGTTGATAAACGACCCTATACACCATGACGCTAGTTGGCCTGCTATGCCGACAAAGCTCCCTTCTGACATCTCAAAGTTTGAAAGCCTTGCTGGAGAAGATCCTACAAATCATGTTAGATCTTTCCACATGTGGTGTTCGTCTAACTCCATTACTGATGACTCTGTTCATCTTCGGTTGTTCCAACGAATGCTTACAGGTGAAGCTTCTAAGTGGTATGTTGATCAGGCCCCTTCCTCTCATACCACCTTTGCGACACTTGCCCAGGATTTTCTGTCTTACTTCCAGCTCCCCTTTCGTTATGACACTGGTATCGAACTTTTGACTTCTTTCTGTCAATCATCTGCGACCCGCCTATCCGATCATGTCCAGGAATGGCAGGGAAGAAAGAGCCTATGTCAATCCCCTACCTTCGAAGACCGTGTCTACATGAACTGGTTCCTTAGGTCTCTCTTGCCTCCTATCGGGAAATATGTCGCATCGCATTTTCCTCAAACCGAAGAAGTCGCTCTCCAAATGGCGTTAAAATATGACCTGATCTACACTCAATCGGGTTATGTTTATACCGTTCTAGCTGATCTTCCCAGACCCGGTGGTGCCAACGCACCGAGGGCATCTCATGCTGCCACTTGCATCGCTGAGCCTCCCCAACTACAAAAGCCAGCCATGGGCTATGGTTTTTGGGGAAGCACCTCTTGCACTTTTCTCCCTCCTGGCAGCACATATCTAGGATACGACATGCCTTCTCCTTTTTCCCAAACTCCTTATTATCTGTATCCAAAGTCTAGTGCTCCAACTCCTCCAGCATTAGCACCTTCATTTCCCTTGCCTTCTCAACCCCCGCAACAACAACCACCACCCCCTCAGGAGCAGGTGTATGCACAGCAGGGCGCTGAAGGACAGGTGGCCACTCAAACTTTTCCATTTGGTACCTCTGATTACGATTCTCATGATGAACTCTACTCAACCTCTAACCATAGACATTAATCTAATAATTTGGCCTGGTCAACACAAGGGCTTCGGAACGTCGATCTCCTCGAGCCGCCTTCTGCCTCTGCTGCATTCTTTGACACCTAATGGTCCCTTGCAGATCCCTCAGCCTAAGTCAGAGGTTCATACCAAGATCCCTAAAGGACCACTACGCTGAAATTCTGCGTCTAGAAAAATTTCCCATTCGTATAGCATAGTAGATGATTTGGCACAATCTCTCGCTGCCATTTCAATGCTGGAACTCCTCCATTCATTCCCTTTACAATGAAAAGCTCTACTATCTGCCATGGGTGTTGTAGATCCTTCTGATGATCGATTGATTATCTTTGATGTTGACCGATCAGAACATCCTCCTCTCCCTGCTTCCATCACCTTCCAAATCCCAGTCAAGATCTGGAACGCCAACATTTCCCGATGCATTATTGATGGGGGGGCATCCACCTATGTGATTTCCACTTCGGTTTGGAAGCAACTCGGATCATCTGAGTTGGCTCCTTCCACGATTACTCTCCAAGCATGGGATGGCCACACCTCCCAACCCATTGGCTTATTCTACAATTGTCCTATTACTCTTGCGGGCAAGATTGTTTGCGTTGACGTAGAAGTCATAGATTCCCCCTTAGATTACAACATTCTATTGGGTCGTAGCTACACCTATGCAATGTTTGTTGTCCCATCCACGGTCCACCGCAAGATGTCCTTCCCTCATAATGGAAAGATAATCACCAATGACCAGTTGACATATTACGAACCAAAGTCTCAGACCTCCTCTGAGTCCATCATCTCTTCGGTGGCCAGTAAGCAAACTGTTGATCCTTTGACCAGTGTCTCACCCGGAGTCTACAAAGATTCCTCAATGCTTGGTACATTACCTGGTCTTCCTCCTCCTATCTCTGATCCCAACTCATCGAATTTTTGCATGATGAAATCGTCTCCAGCTGCCTTCAAGCAGCCCGCCTCGGCTAGTCAGTAACCTCCTCACCCTCCGCAGCCTACTCCTAGCCCTTCGATTCAGCCTTCTGTACCTCCTCCTCCTAGCCCTTCAGCTGGTATCCATGAGCCCTTTTACCCTCCTGGAACGGTTCCTCCCAGCCTTAACCATTTATGAGCCGTCCCGCCTGGAAATTACCCCTCCGGTCAGATATCGTTCCTAGCTCCACCCCCAGGAGTGTACACAGTACCTGTCATGGCCACCCTCTCTCTCCCTAACTTAACCCTTGGGATTCCCATCTAGTACTGTGATCCTCCAGCTGATACCCCTCCTGGTCAACCCAAACCTTACCTTGCTTTGACCCTAGTTCAACTGGTCCCCATGACTTCTCCTGCAGCCCCAGTGCCTCAGCCACCTCAACAGGAACTACCTCCTGTTGCGACCGCTTCGGGTAAGAAGGGAAAAGTTCACAAGGAGGCAATCAAAGACAAGGTTGATCTGGCAAACCTTGCCCCTCCTCGGCCTCCAAAGCGCACCATCCAATGTGCTTTGTGTGATTTTTTCGGTCATGCCACCCATACTTGTCTGAAGTTGCCTCATCTCAAGCCCATGGTTAATGTCGCGTTCCCTGAGTTTATGTCCTGGAAACCTTTGTTCCTTCCTCGACTGCAGCCAAGAACCACAAGACTATTCACACAAACCACCCCTGTGCTTTGTGTGATTTCCATGGCCATTATACCCACCTCTATCCCCACCTCAAGGACTTCTGCACCTCTCTAGTGACAGTTCGCCAATTCGAGGCCAAGCGCAATGAGTCCACCGCTCCCTTATTTGCGCATTTTGCTTTGGAAAAACCAGAGGACATGAATACTCCCATTGACATTCCCCCTCCTGATGTCAAGATGACGAAGCCATCGTCCACCATCTTCTACCTATCATCATCCATGAGACCCTCGGTGGAAGTCTCCTTGGAGACTTCCCTTGATGTTTCACCTAACCTCCCTTCAGCGATCACCCTGGGCTCAATATCGGTAGATCCTTTATCTGCTCACCCTGATGTCACCCCTTGTGACGATGCACATGTGAAACTCTCTTCTCATGATGATGATTCAGGTAGCTTCGCCGCGTCAAGTGGTCTTTCTTCCACCAGTCACCCCATATTCTATCACGATGACGACATTATGGAAGAAATCACCACCCCTAACTTTATCTATCCCCCCTTACATCGAACCCATGCATTTGAACCACATACACCTTGTGGCCATTACATTGAAACCCAATGTTTGGGTAAGGGGGCACCCATATTTGAGAGACCAGGAGAAGCAATTCTCCACTACTATCCTAGTGTATTTGGTCGTGTCAACTCTAGTACCATTATTCTTCCACATTTAGAAGAACCTCTAGAGTCCCATATCACTTCAGATCACTCTAGGGATGATACCCCTCATCATTCCTTCATCTTACATAAACAACCCAGTCCTTTCGACATTGTTGTTGACCAACCTGTGAGTTTTATGAGATAGCACCAGTTCATTACCTCCAAATCCTCTCTTTGGGATAGTGACACCATGGATGCCAATTTGGAAACTTAAAGTCCATTTGATTCATATATGTAGTACCAAAAGAGATTGATAATCCTCCATTCCATTTCTCAAACTGCATAACCATAATGAAAACAAATGGCGTACCACATCATTAAAATGTGTTTAGATTCCCCTTTTTCTAAATACATTTTGGCATGTCCACAACATGCCTGGGGGCACCTATGCCTCTCAACCATAAAAATCCCAGATCTCAGCCAAAAACAACACTGAAACCCCCTTTCTCTGATAGGTCACACTTTTCAGGTCATTCCCTGGGACAGGTCACATTTTTCTGCCCAGTACCTGCTACCCAGGTCGCAGAACAGACCCCAAAAAGTGAAACCTGTCCTGTTCATGAGCTTTGGGTACCTAAGCTGAAATTTCAATCCACTGAAATGAAAGAGTAGGATTAGGCCTCTTACCTGCAACTGACAGATCTCAATTCCAACAGTCAGTTTGTCTACTACGATCGTCGCAATATTTAGGGCTTTCTCTCTTCACTACATTCACCATAGCTCCACCTGCGAATGAGTGAATTGGGAGGGAAAATGCCTTATTAAAAGAAAACCCTTGATTTTTCTTTTGCCTGCTGTGGCCAAACCATAACTCAGTTTGATGAACTGTCTGTACCATAGGAAATCTCTCACCGAGCCCTCAAATGGGTATTTGTTAGTTTTTAGTGATTTTATACTTCACCATGACACATTTGTTCCAAGAAGTGTCACTTCACTCCTCCTAAAAATTTAATTTCTTCACTTGCAACACTCATACTAGGGGCACCACTTTGTCTCCATACTTTTCCACGCTCTTGTCGACTTTCGTCGTGAGTTACCATCTTGTACTCCTGTTTTTATGGTCCCCATTGGACCTTTTCTATGTGGCAGCACCATCGAGTCACCCTTGTTTAGAGCATCCAAGTTGAGTCATCGTTGCATTCATGGAGTCTATCCCATGTCCCTTTGCATCCCGCTATAGTCCTCCATCCTTCATTGCTTGGTCCCTCTCTCGTGTCGCACATTATGGCCTTCAGTCCCTCTGTCCCCTATCCCTCATGATGTTGTGTCAGTCGCTTCCAGGTCATCCATGCCCTTTATGGTCTAATAAGGGAATTCATTCGTTCGCTACTCAGTACCCCCCATTTCATCAACATCATTGGTGTCAGTCTGTCAGTTGTTGGAAATACTGAGAGGGTGGGGGGGGGTGAATCGGTATTCCTTTCAATTAGAGCATTAGTTAATCTTCAATTATTATCAGTGTTTGTACAATGATAACGTAACCAAAGAGGAACACAAATGCACACGTTTTTAAGGTGGAAACCCACTCTGGGACAAAAATCACCTAATTCTTTTCTAATAATTCTTTAATATTCAACTCCAATTGAAAATAAAGCTCCAACTTCCTAGAATCTAGAAAAGCATTCTTCTCCCAAATCTTGCTTGGATTGGGCATCCAACGCCGAAGTTATTCGGTAGTCGGCGAATGGATGTGACTTTTGATGAGCTACAACTCACCCTAGCACCACCCTACCACCCTATAGAAGAATAAAAGAAGAATGGACTCCCGTACCAGGGAAAATGGTCCTCTTTACAATGATATAGAATGATGCAGAAGAAGAAGATATACTAGACCATAACCCCAACTTTGACACAACCACCTAATGATGATCCTAGACCTCCCAACACTGCCTCTTCAACCCTTGGTAGATAGACACTAGTGTAATTTGTACAATAATGTATTTACAACGACTAAGTACAATGATACCTTTACAATGATTGTATGCAGTGCTGCCCACTTGAAGACTTCATATGATGAAATTCTTGCTGCTGTTATGCACCTTGGTTGCTGCTCTTGTCATGTTACCCTTCGTTGCACCTTGCTTTTCTTTGCTTCCGTAGAAATTCCAGTCCTTTGCAACCCTTGACAACACATGATCTAGATTTTTCTTGCCTTCTAGGAGCTCGATATTGAATCTAGTGTATCTCTGTTATTTCAAATCCTCAATATCTGATTTTTGGTCCTGTAGTAGTCCTCTAAGTTTTCTTTCCAATGCCATAGGTCTGACCCAATTTGGACTCTTCAAGAGAGAGTTATACCCAATCTCTCACAATGCCCTAATTATGGATTGTTTCATAAGAGCGCACTTTTACGGCGTGCCACGTGTCATTGTTTCTTCATTTGGCTCTAAAATTGATAGAGAGAAAAGTACATACTATGCACTATCTTCAAATTTTTACATAACTCCAATCCGATACTCAGAGAGAGAGTTATGACGAATTACCAAGGTCACTTATTTGAGATGAATTTCAGGAGCCTGCAAAAACCCTGACTTCCATAGATCATATCTCCAAAAATATTGTGCACCTTGATCTCAAATTTTTACAAAAACTTCTTCAGGATTTCAGCTTCACCTCATAAAAATTTCAGCTTCTGAACCTTCGTAGAAAAAAATTAGAGCGCAAATGCCACGATGACCTGTTTCAAATGGTGAAATACCTTGCATAAGGAGGAAATGAGGATCACAATTTATATAAATGCTTAGGTTGAGAGGGGCTTCAACAAGTGAAAATGGGAGGGATTTTAGGAGCTTAAAAAAATATTAATTATGAATTTTCAATGACCCATGCCCCAACCCCATGGGGTTTTAGCCCACTAACTGGGGGTACAAACTTCAAACATGAATATCTCTCAAACCGTGAAGAATTACATGGTGTGACATATATCAATGGAAACATCTCGACAAGTGGAAACCATCAAAAGAATTATTGACCCAGAATATATTCATTTGGTAGGTCAAAATTCCCATGCAATGTTGGGTTAGCCCCTGGTGCTGCTTGGGTTGACATCAATGGCAACCGTTGATCAACATCAGTCGCTCTACTATTTTCTCTCATCCCTTAGTTGAGGATCCCTTATTGCCTCACCTATGGCAGACCTCCTTCTGTCGACATCAGTTCATTCATTCCAGAAGATAGGTCTAGAGGGCGGTGTACGTGGGTTCCAACGTCCACTCTTGTTCGGTGCCCCGGATCAGGCAAAGGGACTCCTTATTTCCCTTTGACTTGATTGTTTCTTAGCTCCAACTCCTTTCAGCATGATCGAGATCTGTATACTTGATGTTTCAGTGATGCAGCAGTTGATATCGATGATTCCTGGGTGTGTGTGAGATGTGTCAACCCTCATGAGGGGGTGGCCCTTCAAGTAGCCCCCCACATACCCGGATGACTTCTTCACTTCAGCCTTCGATTCAGCTCCATAGATTTGATGATGTCGGCCTTAGCCACTTGCAGCGCCTTCTTGATTGCATATATCAGTCAGATTTTCAGAGCCCTTTCCTGTTTACAGGGGCATCTAGGTTGTATTTGTATCTCATGTACTCAAATATTATTGTACAAGTCCTAGCTGTTATCCCAGGCACAATATGTATGTGGGATTCATTATCATGTTATTTATCTGGCTCATGTTTATGCCAGCATATACTATATTGGTCAGTCCCGTGGTTTTCCGGATGCCTTATGTTTTTGTACTATTGCCTCGGCAGGCATAGGTATGCCTCCCCCGCTACCTATAGCAAGTACTCCATTATAAAAGAGACTTGTCGCACCTGTAAGTCTCGCCTCCTCAAGGTCTAGTCCTTTCAGCACTTTGGTCTACCTTATACTTCTCTCTCTTTGAATTCCCCTTCGGTGTCTAGTGATTGAGTTCTTACAACGTACTTCGGTCATACGATTAGCTCCTAACGCTCACATGCTGGGGGGAAATTTGTTACACCATTTTTTGGCCATCTAAATTATTATCATTAGATGGATCCAAGTACACCATGTAAGACCAATTTTACCCTAAGTAAAATTGCTTTCATTATAAAAATAACTTAGTAAACCACCTTTATTAAGTTGTTTATGGTCTAAACATGAAACCCCATGAGGAAATATTAAATAAATCTACATTTGTTTGATTTTCCTCAAAGAATAATTAGTTAAACAACATTTTAATTAATATTCCTGGTTATATTTAACCCAAAACAAGAAAATTAATTAGGTAAATCATTATTTATCTTATTATTTTCTAAGAATAATTATTTAAACCTTATTTAAATAATATTATTTTTTAAATATGACTAAATCACCCTTAAATAATTAAATAAATCATTATTTATTTGATTATTACTCAACCACATCCTTAAAATGATAAAGAAATCATTTATTTATTTATTATTTACAAATAAAGGGATTTGACCCAAGTCAAATTCCTTTTCCCTTCAACAAATATAATAAACTATTCCATAAAAGTTGGATCTTGATTTGGTTAATAATATTTTAATTATTCACCAATATCTAGACTAACTCAATATTTTGTTATAAATAGAAGGGTTTTCCCATTCATTTACGACCTTTTTTTGCCTAAAGATCACTCTGGATCTATACTTTTGGTATGAATATTGATCCACCATCATAGTCATATTCTGCTACCATTTTTGTCTGGGTTTTCTACACCATCAAGAGAGAGGAATTTTAGATATGAAATGCTGAGGACTTACAAGAACCCATCCCATTGAGGAGAACTGGGAACACCCTCCTGTGTTTTCCTCCCAGGTGCCCCTAATACAAAATTCATTCAACATATTCTTGTCTTTTCTATTGGATGCATGGAGTAAATCTTGTTTTTTCTACTTTTTAATGTCTTCTAATGCATAGATCTAGATTTTTGCAGCATTTATCTTGATCATCTAACTACAGATCTGAAGATATTGACAACTATCTTTGATGTTAGGGCTTTTGTTATGCACAGTTAAAGTGGTCTTTTTTTGTACACTTGGAATTAATATTCATACTAACAACGTTGGTTTATTGTTATTTGCTTTAGCTGATATATTATACCTTGCAGGAGAAATATCAACTTGGATAAAAATATGGTAGACTACAATGACTCCCCCCATGAGTCATATGAGTAACATGGTGGGAATTATTTTTATTTGGAAGAAAAATTGAGAAGCCTAAAGGAATAAATAAGGACTTATAAAGCAGAAAATGAAAATCTCAGGCAGGAACAGGAAAAACAAGCAGAGGTGAATGCAATACTTCTTCACAACTTGTCATATTTTCATAAACAAGGGCCACTATGGATCAATTATGGACACAAGAATAAAACCAATGGGGCATATGGTAGTAGGTCTCCTACTAGACACAGGTTAGATAGAGCAGGTACAATGAGAGATGACAGGTTGTTGGACACTCCGGATAGGTCGAGTCATGAGTACATGTACGAAGAAAATAGTTCACCATTGGGTAAGAGCTTGTGCATTTTAGTTAAATGGTTATGCCTACAAAAATGCACTTAAACATATTTCCATTGGGTTCCTACAGTATTATATTGGGTAAGGATTGGTTATACCTTCATAGGACCAAGGTAGATTGCTATGAAAAATATATTGAATGCTTGGATGACAATGGGGAACCAAGAGTTTTATAGGGAAATAATAAGGCCACATTAGCTAGGATGGTGACATCCATGCAGGCCAAGCGCAGTCACAGGAAAGGATGTGTGTTATTTTCATTTCATATCTCTAGTGAAAAAGGTAAAGAAGTTGAGGATGCAAATGTGTTGAACATGTATCCAATTTTGTAGCAGTTTCAGGATGTGTTTCCACCAGAGATTTCAAAGTTTCCACTACATAGGGAAGTAGAATTTTCTATTGAGTTGGTACCAAGGACAACTCCAACATCAAAATCACCTTATAGGATTACTACACCAGAACTGGTAGAGTTAAAATTTCAGTTGAAGGAAATGTTGGACAAGGGGTACATTAGACCAAGTGTATCACCATGGGGTGCGTGAGTATTGTTCATGAAGAAGAAGGATAGCACTCTTAGACTATGCATTGACTACAGGAAGTTGAACAAAATGACCATCAAGAACATGTACCCATTACCGAGGATTGGTGATTTGTTTGATCAGCTGAAGGGAGAAACGGTGTTATCTAAGATCGACTTGAGATCGGGATATCATCAGGTACGTATCAAAGATAAGGACATCTACAAGACCGCATTCAGGACCAGGTTTTGGAATTATGAGTTTTTTTTAGTTCCATTCGGTTTGACTAATTCCCCAACTACATTTATGTGTTTGATGAACAATGTGTTGTGTCCTTATTTGGATAAGTTTTTTATTGTGTTCATTGATGACATATTGGTGTATTCTAAAAATGAGGAAGAGCATGTCGAGAATTTGGTAGCAATGTTGAGGTTGTTGAGAGAGCATGAGTTGTACACTAAGCTCAATAAATGCAGTTTCTTCCAGACTGAGGTACACTACTTGGGACATGTTCTCCAAGGAGGGAATTGTAGTAGAGCCAAAAAAGATAAGTGCTATCATGGAGTGGGTAGTTCCTAAGAATGTATATAAGGTGAGATCATTCATGGGATTGGCAGGTTACTACAGAAGTTTCATCAGGAAATTCTCACATATTTCTTATCCTGTTACATCATTGTGGAGGAAAGTTAAGAAGTTTGATTGGACAAAGGAGTGTGAGGCTAGTTTGTTGAAACATGATCCAGTTCTAAAGATTGCAAATCCATAAAAGGGGTTTATAGTGTGTACAGATGCTTGCAAGAGAGGACTTGGTGGGGTCCTTACGTAGGATGGACAGGTGGTATGTTATGAGTCACGAAAAGTAAATGAACATGAGAAAAACTACCCAACACATGATCTTGAGATAGAAGTGATAATTCATGCATTGGAGATGTGGAGGCACTATATTCTTAGCAGGAAGTGTGTAATGATGTGTGATAAAATTGGGCTAAGGTACTTGTTTGATTTGAATGTTAGGTAGGCTCGATGGCTGGGCACGATCAGTGAGTTTGCCTTTGATACCAGGTACATCAAGGGAAAGGAAAATAGGGCCACATATGCTCTTAGCAGGTGAGTATAGGTAAATCAATTAGCAACGATGAACTCCAATGGGACATACTTATAGGATAGGATCTTGCAAGCAGGTCAACAAGATCACAAGTATATGGAGATTATGCACAAGTTGCAACAAAGTATAGGTACAAGTAAAATTAAAAGTGTTGGTACAGGTACATGTACATGAGTTGGTATAGGTAAAGGTACATGTGTTGGAACAATTACAAGTACATGTCGTACAAGTATAGGTACAAGTGTAGGCACACGTGTACAGGATTTGGATTACCATCTCACAGCCGATGGATTGTTTAGATTTAGAGACATGATATATGTACCAAACAGTAGTGAGATCAAGAAGGTGATCTTTAAGGAGTTTCATGTGAAATCATATTCGGGTCACCCAGGCTACCAAAAGACTTTGACTGTAGTGAAGAGATTCTATTATTGGATGAATCTAAAGAGGGATGTGGATGAGTTTTTATCCAAATATTTGGATTGTCAGATGGTTAAGTTAGAATGTAAACATGCAGGTGGACTGCTACAACCGATCGCGATACCATAATGGAAATGCAAGGTCATTTCCATGGACTTCATCACAGGTTTTCCTAAGATAGCTAGGCATCACGATTCCATTATGGTTGTTGTGGACATGTTAAAAAAGGTTGCACATTTAATATCGATGAAGACTATATACTCAAATAGCGATGTAGCACATGTTTTTATCCGAGACATAGTCAGATTGCAAGGTGTTCCAAACAAGATCATGTCTAACAGGGATGCAAAGTTCACTTCCATGTTTTGGAAGGCGTTTTTTGCAGGTTTGGGCACCAGGTTGGCCTTCAGCACAACTTATCATCCGCAGACAAATGGATAGACTGAGAGGGTTAATAGGATACTATAGGATATGTTGAGGATGTATGTGATGCATCGAAAACGCAAGTGGGATGAATATCTTCCACTGGTAGAGTTCACCTACAACAACAGGTATCAGGAGTCATTGAGGATTAGTCCATTCGAGGCAATGTATGGGTGGAGTTGCAACACTCCTATCAGTTCGAGTGATACGGTTAACAGGGTACTGATTGGACCAAAGATGTTAGCAAAAATGGAACAAGAAATGTAGGTGATCATGAAGAACTTGAAAGCAACGCAGGATAGGTAGAATAACTATGCAGAAAGGAACAAGTTTTTCAAGGAGTTTCAGGTTGAGGATTAGGTGTACTTGCATATCAATCCCAAGAAGATCTCCTTGCGGATTGGATCATGTTCCAAGCTAGCAACCCAGTTTTGTGGATCCTTCAAGATCATTGAGAGGATCAAACCAATGACCTATCGACTTGCACAACCTTCCACAGTGAAATACCATGATGGTTTTCATATATCTTTTCTTAAGAAGTATGGTAAAGATGTTGATCATGTGATTGATTGGTCTGTATTGCAGGTGGAACCAGATAGAGAATTACTACGAGAGCCTTAGTGTATACTGCAGAAAAAGGTGCTCATGCTCTGGAACCAAGCAATAGATCAACTTAAAGTGCAATGGAAGCACTTTGGGACCGATGAAGCTACATGGGAAATGGAGGATCAAATGCGGGCCATGTATCCTTCCTTGTTTTCCAATTGAGGCAAAGCACTTTTGGTGTGATGTTGGTTTTTGTTTAGCATATGTTTAACGATGTTTTGGTATATGTTTTGATGTGATGATTAGATGTATGTACATATATATATGGATGTAAATACCTCCATGAGCTATGTTATAAATCTCCAATAAGAAGTATGGTGTCATGTGATTATAGTGGTCATGTGGTTATGATGTCATGTTGGTTTTCTTTTCATCAGGGTACTCATTGTAAATACTACAACGAGCTTTTTTATAAAGCTCCATGGGAAGTATCGTTTCTTTTCAACAGTTTTTCTGAGGTATATGTGTGGTTGAACACCAAGGATGGTTTCCCTCAAAGGGGGGGGGGGTTCTATAAAAACCCAGTGAAAATTCCTTGTAATAAAAAGTAAAAAATAATAACCACGGTTGATGGGACACTTATTCCAAGATGAATGTTGGCAAAAAGATCTTAGGGGTGTTAATTTGGTTTATTATGGCTAAGGAAATTGGAAAAGGAAAAGGAAAAGGCTTTCGAAAGGAAAAATGGAATTTTTGGTACATATATTTATGAAAATATTGAAAATTAGAAGAAAAGGGAGATGAAAGGTTTCAGGTTGCATGTGAGGAGGAAATTGAAGGAAAATATAGGAAAATGAAGAAAATAGAGTTCTATTCCATAAAAAGGCTTTTGAGGATCAGTTGCTACCTTTTGTAAGTGCATTTTTTGGATATCTCTCATTATTCTCTCTCTCTCTCTCTCTCTCTCTCTCTCTCTCTCTCTCTCTCTCTCACTATTGGACACTTAAGAGTTTTTGGAGCATTTTTTCATTGGATAAAGAAAGTCAAGAAAGTAGGAAAAAGGAAGAAGAAAGCAAGGAGGAGCAGAAATCAAGGAGCTACAACAAGATTCTTTGCAGGTATTGATTTGAATGTATGATTTACTTGCTTGATTTGACATGTATGGTATTTCATGTGGTTCGTTGTTGCCTTGGCATGGGTTTCGCCAGGTGTGACAGTGTATTTAGCCTATCCTTGCCATTTCTGGATAGCCATGGTGTTGTGGTGTTCTCATGTTTTGGTTTAGCTGGATTATCGGATGGATTCAAAGCTGAGTGAGGTGGATCTCCGAATGATTATAGAACCACCTGATTCGAATTGGGGATTGATTTAAAGCCTAATAGGTGGTGGTTACTCTCCATTTCAGGCCTAGGAATCTCGAATTTGGGATTGCGGTAAATCCTGGAGAGTATGCCTCGGTTTAGGGCTAGTGACCCATAATTTGGATTGTGGGTTGCGGTAAAGCCTAATAGACTAGGAGACAGGAAAATTCCTCATGGTTTAGGCAGAGAGAATCTTGTGATATCCATGCTTGTGTTGACCTAGTGATCGGGTGTAGAACACGGTAAAGCCTGATTTATTATTGATGGGGGTGAGGTAGTTTAGCCTTGGGATGCCCTGGTTGGTTTTTTGGTTTGAGTCCCACATTAATTCTTGGAATATGGCATGAGGGTGATTGGTTGAAGTAGGATACAATAACCACATAAACAATAGACATTAGAATATTCAAAGACTAGGGGAAACCCCCACAAGGGGGGGAAACCCTTTGTAATTTTTCTTCTAATAGATTGTTATAAAATGTTTAGCAGAGAGTACAATGAGTCAATACAAAATTATCCATAAAAATCAGCCAAAAAATATCTAATATATGATACCAACAATAATACTGATCAAAATTAACTTTTCCAACTTATGGTCAACTACAGTTAACTGCAGTCACTTGTCAAAATGAAACCCTATGTCTCGACCGCCATGAGAAAGAGTTCATGTGTGCAATTGAATAATTCTAGCCGCATGGATAGTCTTGTGTGCATGTGGCTATAGCTAAAAATTTCTTGTGACAAACCTGCAGATGCAAACAAAAACCCTAATCTACACATGCGAGCTTTGGACCATGCATTTTTGAACTTGTAGGAACCATATTTCGCGAACCCACTTCAGACCTATGTGAACCAATCCAAAGAAGAGAGAAGACAATTCTTGATGATGATGTACAAATGAGGGTCCTTTTAATTTTATTTATATGATTCCAAGGGTCTCCAAGTTCCTTTTAGCATCGACTTGTCCTTTTATGCACATGTGGGCTTCACTTCAAAAAGACACTTTCCCTTGTCCAAATGAAGTGCTTCAAAAGTCAAAATTGTTCCTCTCAAAAAGAGGTATCTATTCCAATGATTGAAATTTGTCACTAAGCTACCAAATTAATATTCCCTCTAAGCTAGGGAGAAATTCCAATTGCATCATGTAATAATCATAAATATCGTGTCATCATATCATGTCCCATCTCTGCTCAACTCTATCTACTGAAACATTATCGAATCTAAAGAAGAAGAATCATAGGGGATCCTCAACTACAACCCTCTATCCATCGGGGAGCCACTGCTACCGCCTGGAATAACTTCTAATAGGTAGCCAATGTTGCTACCCAGGAATCTCTTCTAGTAGGAAGCCAATGTTGCTACCCGAGACTCTCTGATAGCAGGGAATCAATGGTATGACCTAGAAAACTCTGCCAGAAGGGAGCCAATATTATGACCTGAGAAACCTATTCCAGTGGGGAGACAGTGCTACAAACCTCTTCCAGTGGGGAGCCAATGTTATGACCCGAGAAACCTACATAAAATAGGAGGGGTGCCACTTACTTTATAAGATAAGGATCATGTCTATCCTACTGTTAGGCAATAATAGGAGGGATACCACTTACCATAAATGGTAAGTATCATGGTTATCCTATTATCTGCTCATCTTCATAACATGACCCTCAAGATTTAGTGGTAGAACACCTACATCTCTAGCTTGAGTAGGATACAACTTACCATAAATAGTAAGGATTGCACCTAACTCAAGCAACCAACACCCATTGGCCGGATGGTTGGGAAAGAAATATAACAAGGGTATACTCTACATAGACCAATATATGAGGAGATACCTGGCTTCTCAAAATGGACAAGTATCACACACACTTTCTGGGTAATAGATAGGGGAAATACCCTATTGTCCATATATCCCTCATTCCCAGGAGCTCTATGACTCAATTCCTCACCCTGTGAGCTAAAAGAGGGATGAAGTGTAACAACACTTGTGAAAAATCCATGTAATAAAAATCAAAAATAATAACCATGGTTGATAGGACACTTATTCCAAGTTGAATGTTGGGAAAAACATCCTAGGGGGTTTAATTTGGTTTATTATGGCTAAGAAATTGGCAAAGGAAAAGGAAAAGGCTTTGTAAAGGAAAAATGGAATTTTTGGCACATTTATTTATGAAAATAATGGAAATTAGGAGAAAAGGGAGATGAAAGGTAACATGTTGCATGTGAGGAGAAAATTGAGGGAAAATAATGGAAAATTAAGAAAATAGAGGCGTCTTCCATAAAACAACTTCCGAGGATCAGTTGGTACAAAAAACACTCCTTAAACAATCCAAAAACATAGCAAATCCCCTTGTAACTTCTGACAAAATCTCATGCAACCAGCTTTGATGAAAGCCTATGCAACACTAGGGTCTTCCATGACAAATTTTAGGTCCATAGGTTCATACTTGACCACTGAACCTCCCTTGTTGGTGTTCTTATGTGCTACCATCTCCTCCAAATAAGTGTTTCCTTCATTGAAAGTTGACACCTGCAAAAAGTGTATATGAAATCAAGTTGTTTGTTGACAAATGTGGAAACTAACCTATGAAAACAACTAGAGCTATATTCAGACAAAAGGGAAAAGGTGGCAAAAATCAACTCACAAGGATAATTTGAAAAAGGTAAGTTTGAATGCGAGAGGAAGGAGGCAAAATAAGGAAATAAAAACAGAGTGATGGAATGATAATGATGATCACACATGCACCATGACTCCAGAAAACTCCACGCATGACCTCAGAATGAACTCTATCCATTTGAAAATCGACACCTCATCCATTATCTTGCCAGTGTAGAAAAACATGAGTTCGTAGCATTTTCTAGTATGAGTTTGGAAAATTCGCTATGGACTTGTTAGGTGAGTTCGTAGTGAAAACAACTTGTTTTCGATATAATTCGCTGTGGACTCAGGAAAAGTGGAAAACTGGCCTAAAACCGAATTTGAACCAATGCATGCAGATTTTTTATAGATTTTTATTGATATGACCATGATGACATGACATGTGGGGACCCTAAAGACTTAGGATTATAAAATTTCATCAATTTTCATGAATCATTTTACCAACACTAAAACCTATACAAAAATGACCTTCCTAACCAAAATAAATGTTATTGATGATTACAATGGCTCCATTAGGGTTGATGTGCCCCTATGGTTCAGCAAAGAACCTATAGCTCCAACGCCTTTCTTGGAAAAACTGGTTTTTTTTTAAATTGATGAAATTTTCTTCAAACTTTTATAGCCTTCTCCTCATGCCCAAGCTTGTTGAAAAATGATATCCAAGCTAAAAAATAAATCTGTACATGCTAAAAATATGCTCAGAATACTTGAGCTTATTCACGCACACACCTACCTACACTAACAACTATAATCTTCATACTTGATTCAAGCGACATGAAACCTCCAATAAAGTTATTCAATGAGCTGATGTGATACCTGAACTCCTTGATTGTGCTTAAACCAAATGCAAACTGGATACTGATTTTCATAGTGAAAACATAACCACAACAAGGAAAAGACCCTCTAGCGGAGGTTATAAAGGAGGTTTTTAGTGTTATAAAATTGGCCAAAATTGTCAAAAAAACATTTTCTACAACATCTGTTTATGGTTACGGAGGTTTTGGCGGAGCTTTAAACGGAAAATAAACACAACTAAAAAAAATTGGGTGGCTGGACGTTATTACGGATGTTTTTTCATCAGTGCGCTACTCTAGATTTAACGCACTGGTGCATACATGAAGACGACGCCCCAGGGTTGCCTCAGTCAAACGAATGCACTGGGACATTTAGGTGTAAAACCGCACCGGGGTGGTGTTGGCCATACAACGCATAGGGTCGTTCTAGTTGGTCTTGGGATTTGTGCGGTGCCCATAGGTTGTATCAACACACTAGTGCACCATATCACAGAAAGACACCGAGATTTATAATTGGTGTCGGTATTCGTGCGATGCCCATGGATCGTATAAATCCACCGATGCTTATAGATACATAAACACCCTAGTACGCAGTATCACACAAACGCACAGATATTTATAACTGGTATCAGTATTTATGCGGTGCCCATAGATCGTACAACGGCACCGATGCGTATAGACACATAAATGCACCGATCGACAGTTACTAACACGCACCGGTTTTCATTTTGTTTTTTTAGAAACATCGACCTGTGACAGTCCAATTATTGTGATTTTTTTAAATTCATTATTCATCAAAAGTTGACACATCTTATAACAATATTCATATTAATTACATTTTTATTAATGCATTTGAAAGTGATGTTTGGATTAATTTGTTATATCATATCAAAATTATTGTGGTTTGTTAAAATTCATTATTCATCAAAAGTCGACACATATATATCTTATAACAATATTCATATGAATTAAATTTTTAGTAGTACATTTGAGAACGACAATGGAGAACGCAATAGAATAAATTAAAACATATTTTATGATTATATATATATATATATATATATGAATAAGGCAGACTTTATCATACAAAATGGGACAGTTATTCGTATCCCTTTGTATTTCAATTGGGACACTATGTCCATTACATTAAACAAAATGTCTGATTTCACAGACATATTTCAAAAAATCAAATATCTTGCTTTGATGTCCAAACATAGTGATCATCATTCTTCGCTTGAACTGCTGTCACTTCTAGAGCTACTTCCATGACTTGGGTTATTTTCAGGAATGTTTTGTTCACGACGTTGATTTTTTTCTTCTTCTTCACCTTCCATATACAAACATAAAAAAAAACTGAAATGAGTGTATATACATTGGTGAGAATAATGAAAATTGCAATATTAAATAATATACATCAATGTAAATTGAAAAGAAAAATGATGTACCATAGCAACAATTGACACATAAACTATACATATTCTTTCAAAACCATGTACCATGCCATCTTTCAAAATTTCATCTGTTGGCACAGTTCCATACTTTGTTTCCTGCAAGTTTTATACCCCATAACAAATCATATATTTAATATAAAATATGTTTTTGTTCTATTAATTATAGACGGAACTAAGTAAAACAAGATCAATAGATGCTTACAAATTCCATAATTAAATTCTGATATGCCAACATATACTCACAACCCTTATTTAACCCAATTTCAATCAATCCTTCTAATGGTTATTCTTTGTATGTTAGCACCTGTTTGAAGACATTCAATGATTATTTTTGTAAAACAACTTAAAAAATACAAAAATGAAATCAAGTTAAGTTGTTATAAGGAAGTAAAAATTACTCACAAACTTAGAGATCAACCATTTTCTTCCTTGTCATCCTGTTTTATGTGCTGAATGGGTTCCATTTTCTTTTCTTTTCTACAAGAAAATTCTTGAAAATTAATATTTAATGCTAAATTGTTTATTTATTGTACCTAATGATCGAAAAATTCAATGATTACATATTACATTTCAAGCACGTTGTTGTTGAGATGGCTCCTCCTGAGATGCAATTTTGTCTATTTATTTGACCATCTCCTTGTACACCTTTTTGGACATTCCTACTGGCATATTTCTGATATCAACTCGCTCATCTTTTGAGATTTTCATAATCTTCCTGAAAATGTAACATGACAATAAAATATTTAATTTTTATATTGATATATGAAAAGTAAATATAACAAAATTGATATTTATAAATAATTCTAGACAAACATTTAAGGGAATATTACTTTTCCATTCCTTTTTTTTCTTTTTGTACGTTTTGGCTATTAAAAATCTGACATGTCTCATTGACAAATTCTCTGGAAACTCTTCCTGTAGTTTAGATAAAATTTGGTTCTTGGAATCATTGGATTGAGTTTTGTATTGTAAGTGGAAAGAACACCTATACATTCGTTCCACTAGATCCCTCAAACTTTTGTAAAAGTTTTTCCCCCTTTCATTAACTTCCAACACCACTTCAGATGAGCTAAGGAGCAATTCAATTTCATTTGCATGTTCTATTTTTTTTCTTTTCTTAGAGCAACATTCCTTTTCTGAGTTGTTGGTCCCTGTAGAACATTAAACATATGTGAATTAGTAGACTGTTTGACACATGTTATCTAATAATTTTAAGTATATTATTAATGATAATTAAAAAAAGAAACTCATATTGGATCGATAGTATTTTTTCATTCACTTGATTCATCATTTTGCAATTTTTCCATTAAACTTTTTGCTCTTCTGGTCCTAGATCAGAAATAATCATATCGAGCTTCATCATTTTTTGGCTCTGCATGATACACAGTAAACAATACATATTAGTTAAACTTACATATAGTTCAAAAATAATATTTTTTATAAAGAATTTACAAAGAATTTGTCTTTTTTGCTTTTCTTGATGTGTTAACAGTATTTTTTTTACTTGATCTCTTGTTAGTCATTTCTTTATCAATCTGAAACCTGTACCATATCATTCATTAATATATTTATAAATAAATTCTCAAAATTTCAAGTAGAAAATAAATCTCAATACACCGGTGCGTGGAGATATTAAAAATGCACCGCAAAATAGTATAATATATCGTACGGTGCATTGGGTATTATAAATGCACTGCAAAAATAGTGGAATAGACCATACAGTGTGTGAGGTCTTAAAAACACACCGCAAAAATGGTGTAATACACCGTATGGTGCTATCCTCGTTAAATGGAGCACCGGTGCCCTATTTCAGATATGGCACGTGGATTTAGAAAACATGTTTTCAATTTTTTTACTACACAGTACTTGCGCAGTGCGTTGTATAATACAACGCAGTGGTGCGGTAGCATACGCAGGGCGCACCGATAAAATAAAAAAAATCCATTTTTTCCAAAAATTCACGCAATGGCCGAATGGATTGGGATCCGACTATGAAATTCGTCCCGTGGGTTGGACGTCAATCTAAAATGAAAATCCCTAATTCTGAAATCACAGAAACAGGGGGAAGAAAGGGAAAAAACAAAAAAATGAAAGGTTTAGGGTAAAAATGGATAAAACTGCAGAAAAAAGTAAAAAAAATAATCAAATTTAATCACGAGATGGTTTGAAATTCTATGATATAGGTTTTGAATCACTAGAGGTCTGGTTTCTAATTGTCTGAATACTTATGTTCGAACATATTTCGTTGCTCCACTGTGCCCTCATTCTCTCTTGCTCCAGGTCTGTCTCCTGCAAATATCTGGCTGAAAATTCTAGCAAAAATAGTGAAATAATGAAAAATGTTTTGTATTTAAAGAATTATTTTATGAAATTACATTTTTTAAAATCTTTTGCTGCCCATTTTTCAAATTGCCGCTTTTTTTTTCACTTAAAGAAAACAAAGTTGGGTTTTTTTTATTTGCGTTTATTCGTTACTAGTGCGGAAGAGTTGGGAAGCACTGGTGCGTCTTCGTAATATGACACACCGATGCGTGTTATGATGATAATCACACCGAACTATATAAATTTTTTTTTTTTTTTTTTTGTATGAAATATCATAATAAAATAATGATAATTATAAAGTTCATGAATTTATTTTCATTATTTTCTAAACTTTATTATGTTACAAAAATTCGTATTATTCTAGATTTGTTGTTTTACAATTATTTGCAAATTTACAAATTTAAATATTTTAATAAAATCATTTCACATTAATACAATTAAAATTTTCACATTAATAGAATTAAAATTTTACAAATATTTTACATACAATTACAATTAAAATTACATTTACAATTAGAATTAGAATTAGAATTAGAATTTTAAGTTAATTTCACATACATGAATTACGATTAGAATTAGAATTTTAATTTTAATTTTACATACAATTACATTTACAATTTTACATACAATTACATTTACAATTACAATTTTATAAATATTTTACATACAATTACAATTAAAATTACATTTACAATTTAACATTAATTTCACATACATGAATTACGATTAGAATTAGAATTACAATTTTAATTTTACATAGAATTACATTTACAATTACAATTATAATTTTACCAATATTTTACATACAATTCAATTAAAATTACAATTACAAATACAATTACAATTTTAGAATTTTACATGCAATTACAAATAAAATTACAATTTTAGAATTTTACATACAATTAGAATTAGAATTACAATTTTACAATTTTTCATATATACAATTACAATCATTTCACAATAAATTAAATATTACAATTACAATTACAATTTTACATTAATAAATATTTTACATACAATTACAGTTAAAATTACAATTAGTACAAATACAGCCTGTAATTTACTACATAACAAGTACGAATTTCAATTACAATCACTTTAATATTAATATTTTAATAAATATCATGGTCATTTAATATTAAATTAATTAATAAACATCATCACGATCATGATAACCATCGTACAAACATCATATTCGACTAAAAAACACATTCAAACATCAAATTAACATTATATATTAATATCATCACAACACAAACATCAAATATACATCTCATGTCAAATAACTCATGCTATCACATATATACATCTATCTGCAAGCTAAACATTAATTAAACATATCTAACATGACCTAACAATATGTGCCACATCATGATGATCACCAACATGTAAATTAAGTACAACTGCAACATGAACATAAAATACATGGACCATATATATATACAACTGAATAATGTTAAAAATATACAACTGTAATATAAATGTCATGGATCAGCTGGTGGTAGTATAACAACATCAATAGCAGTACAAGTGGAGGCCTGCTTAGTAAAGGGTGCAGCCTCAATGGTCGATGGTCGAGCCTGCTCATGATCATGATCACTAATATTGATGGATGCATCAGATGGTGGTACTAGTACAACATCAATATTAGCAGTAGTAGTGGAGGCATGCTCAGTCAATAGTGCAGCCTCTACGATCGATGGTCCAGCCTGCTCATGATCATGACTAGTAATGACAGATGTTGTAGGTTACTGACTGGACGTGGTCAATGGTCCAGCCTCATCTCCATGATGACTGCTAGATGTTGCTAGTGGATCAGCCTCATGCTCATCAGCCGCAGTGCGAGGTGAACGATCATGAGGTGCATGTGAGTCGCTGCTCGCGGACTGTCCATCACGTGCCGCGGCTCGACTAGTACGCCTATAGCTACGGACAATCCTCCTCAGTCGCGTAACAGTTTTCGTAGCTCCTACGACATGTCGCATCAGGCCGTACATGTCACGCGGCATGCCTCTCCACATCCAGAACAACATATCATCGGCTTATATGTCTCTGTAATGAGCGGGCCTAATGCCCGCATCAACAATCAATGCATAGAGTTGGTTGCCCAACTCCATCCTATATCTAGTCTAAGGTCGACTGTGCCTAGCAAAAGGCGGTATTGGTGCACCATGAGCAGGAGCATGTCTCTCTGTTGCACTGGCCTCGTCCTAATCATGATCATCCTCGGCATCGACCATGTCTTGATCGTCATCAGGATCGATAGCTGGATCACGTGGTGGATCCATCATCTCCACACCATCAAAAGAGCCAACGTCTGCAAAATATATACAAGTACACAACAATAATTAGAAATTTTCATTACACAATTTAATAAAAACAAGTTAAAGAACATGATACAATAAATATAAATAAAACAATAATATTACCTCTATCATCTAGCAGCTCATCATCTATGAAGAGGATGTTGGGACACCCTCACCAATCAAATCTAGCATAAGGACATGGGACCAAAATGAAGGGATGTCTCCCATCAACATTGGCTAGTAAGTCTAGTACATCATGCGATATCCTGGCTGGAAACATAGTGTCTCCCCTCTTGGGCATCATCTGCCCCCACATGTGCATCCGGGCCTCGAACATTGGCCTACGAGGCTGTCGAACAAAACTAGGTTTCATCTCTGGGAACCTCTCAAAAAATAAACAAAACAGCTCTGAAGTAAAAGGGAAGTTGACCCTCCCTTGTGCATGAGCACGACATCTATCTAAAGCCATACAAAACTACCTCAAAAAAATGGTAGACCACCTGACAAGTCATGGCTGTTGTACTAAAGAATCAACATAATATAAAAGCGAGCAACTAATGTGTTGCCCGTCATTGGTGTTGTGCAAAATGGTCGAAATGATAAGTGAGAGGCACTGCACGTCCTGTCTACCAAATGCAACTATACGTAACTGACCTCCAGGTACCTAAAACTCTGAAGGGGACAATACATGTGCTCCAATGTATCTCTGGAAGTAAACTAACTAAATCCCTGCTACACAACCAGCTGGCACGTCTAGGAATGAGGGAAAATCCACCCCTCTCATCGATAGTCCTGTAATAAAATAAATATCCTCCTCAGTGGGTGTGTACCACTGGTCAGGACCAACCTGGAAAGGTTGTCGGTGGGCGTTCCACCTGCGGATAAGATATCTCAGAAACACACTATGGGCCTTTAGGGAAGTAGCCTCCTCATAGAACTTGAGGAGGCCTACCTGCCTAAGGATCCCCTTAGTATCTGCTGTAATAGGCCGAGGGTATGCATCTCTCTCCCTCTCTTGGGCCTCCCATTGGCGAATCATGCCATAATGTTCAGCCTGTTGTTGCTACTGTTCCTCCTCTTCTCTCTAAATCATTGACATATTAAATAATTTTTTTTATTAAAACAGACATGTATTTAGGAATATACATATATATATATATATATAATTTTTGAAAAAAAAAACAGACCAGTCGGTGCGCCACAAAAACAGTCACGCACCGGTGGCAGTGCGGCTCATTTTTGTAGCGCCCCATTCTCGGTGCCCCTAATTAAATACAACTCACTGGCCTTGGTACAATTGTCTATTTTTCAAGCACCGTTGACTATATCTAGGTTCAGAATAGCGGTGCCCTGACTAAAATATACGCCCTGGAGCATATAGTTGTGTCAGTGCACCGAATTCATGACAATTACATATTCGACGATGCGGTATTTTACCCAGTTGCACCGTTAACCCTTTTGGAATGCAGAATGCGATGCACTGACATATACTGGGGTGGATAATATCGTCAACGCAATACATTGGGATTCCCTTGGTCAACGGTGTGCCTGGCTAAATGAGCGCACCGCATTTATTTTTTTAATTTAAAATTATGCGGGGTGCCTTTCGGTACCGCCCCGGAAATGGTGCAGATACCATTAGCACCGGTGGCGGTGTGGCCTGTAAATTTTACAGGAAGGATCGTTATCTGGTGCGAGCCGAACGGCTCAAGCGCACCACGCAACAAATTTTTTTTTTTTTAATGGTTATTTTTAAGGTTATTTCAAATTCTAATCTGCTAAAAGGCTTAATTATGGAAAAACTAGAAAAATACTTGTACATTTCGTCGTCGAGAAGGCATATTGGCTTAAAATTTGCAAAAGAAAATTTGTCCACCATTTTTCAAAATGCAAGCTGGAGATTGGTGGCCAATGCAGAGCAGCAATGCGTGCAATGGGTACAATGAGAGCACCTATGTCAGGGTGGCTCAGAGAATGGGAAATGGCACCGGTGCTTGAGAGCTCTAGAGCACTGAGGAAAGTGAAAAATGCGGTTTTTTGGCCGTAATTTTTTTTTATTTAACCCTGTTCTGGTGCGTGGGGTTTTATAGGTGCATCAGTACGCTTACTTACAACCGCACTGGGCGGTGCCAGATTTGGCGCGTTGCTTATAATGCACTAGGGCAGTTCACTAACATCGCACCAGGAAGTTTCAGTTTTGGTGCATTGTCTTGATGGTGCACCGGGGTGAAATATTCATAAAGCACCGGTGCGAAATAGTCATAAAGCACCAGTTTTTTGGCCTTAATTTTTTTTTTATTTAACGCTATTCCAGTGCGTGTGTTTTATAGGCACACCGGTGCTCTTAGATAAGAAGGCACCGGCACGTTTCTATTTTGGCACGGTGTTCTATGATGCACCGGCGCGGAAGAGTAGTGAAGCACCGGTGCGTTACCGTAATTAGACGCCCCGGGTGGGTGTGTATGTCACCCACTCTGTCCGGTGTGCCAATGTTTTGTGCACACCAGTGCATTCTATGGTAGAGCCCGCACCGGTAATTGAGAGCTCAAGAGCACTGAAAAAATGAAAAATCTAGGTTTTTTGCCGTAATTTTGTTTTAATTTAACCCTTTACCGTGTGTGTGGTTTATAGGCACATCGGTGCCGTTTCTTACAAACACACCGATCGGTTTGTGTTTTGGCGTGTTGTTTTATGATGCACCGGTGCAGTTTCGTTCTACCGCACTGGGAGGTTTCGGTTTTGGTGCGGTGTTTTATAATGCACCGACACGGAAGATGTGTGACACACCGGTGCTATAGAATAATACAATGCACCGGGTGGGTGTGTATGGAGTGGACGATGTTTGGTGTGCCAATGTTTTTGTGTCGACCGGTGCTTTCGGTATTGCAGAGCACCGGGGCGACATTTAATGATAAGCGCACCGAGCGGAAAACATCCGCAAAACCCTCCGCCCACCAACCTCCTCTAGTAACCTCTGCTAGAAATGGATGTATAGGGTATTTTTCTGTGGGGTTCCTAAAAAACATCCGCTAGATGGTATTTTCCTTGTAGTGAATTGAAAAGTTGAACTGTAGAACTGTTCCATGTAGTCATCTATGGGATCATAGAAGACATAGTTTTTTTGGTGATTCTCAAGACATTCTGTAGTATCAGACAAGTCATATATGATTTCTTTAGCAACATAAGATTTTAGTTGTGTACTATCAATCTCATTTTAAAAAACAAGACATTTCTCCTCAATCTAAAAAGAAAAAGGTAGCACCACCTTCTCTTTGTATTTTGGCATGAAAAATATTTCAAAAGACTAATCTTGACAATGAAAATTATAGGATTGAATTTGATCTACTAAAACTTCATTGTATTTCTCAATGTTCTTAGCAAATTCATCCAAAAATTGAATCTTATCTTCTGACTTGCACTCAAATGAATTTAAATAAGAAGATAAGGCCAAAGAAAAAATTTCATCCACTTCCTCATTAGTGTGCTCATCGTTCCATTGTTTAAAACCTTGAATGGAAAGAGAGTCTGCCACAAACTTTGTTTTTTCCATCCATGTTTCCAAAAAGATAAGCCAAAAATATGCAAATAAATTAATAGATTTGATAAGAAAACTTTCAATCCATTGTCTACATTTCCCTTGAAATGAATCATAGAACAATCTCATGAAAACATCTTCTTGTCTGACTCTAAGAAGCTTGGTAAAGTCACTAAAATTTGATATATTCTTCAAGGTAAAACTCAAATCTTCTCCATTAAATTTTGGACCATTCCTTAAAAAATATGCATCCTTTGGAAAAGGATTTGGGAAATCATAAATTAAAAAAAAAAGCCACACATGCATACCTCGAAACAAGAATGGCAACATCTGAGTTCATGATACGTCCAGTGGAGTCACCATGAAGTTATGAATTTACGAATTCTTTAAGAATGGAATCGCCAAGGTAGAATTCAACCTCAAATGCTTCTGAGCTCCTGCTACCTTCAGGAGTTCAGTATTATGTTTGAGCACAAATTTCGGGAAATATGTCTTCGAACTCCCGACAAACGCACCAAAATGTTATCACTAAATTGATACTGATGGGTTGCTTCAACAATCAACCTAGAGTAACTATTTCAAACCTACTTTTAGCTCAAACTTAACCTTTCCAGCCTGAGAGGGCTCTCTTAAGGATATAAATGATATTATATAAATGAAGCTCAAAAAATGGCTGACTCTGAAATTGTGTTTTAAGTGTGTTTTTTACGCAGGTGAAAGATGTGGAAAAATCACTCCCATTGGGCATATGGAGTCAGTGTAAAGAACTCAATGACATGTGAAACTCCTCTCATGGAAGCTGAAGCATATAAATATTCCGATGAAAGGAGAACATTCACAATAGTCTAAGTGTTTGAAGGAAGTTAGAGCATGTAAGTCATGAATTCTAAGTAATTAAACACTAGGATACTAAAGATGAAATTTCAAAACACAAAAGACAAATATTTATGAGAATATCAATGAATCTCAGGTAAAGAGAAGAAAGTTGCCACTGTATATTAATGATGAAAAGTTTTACAATAGTATTCTGTAGTAAACATCAATCAACCCCCTCTCTCCATCAATGATATTCCTATTTATAACTTTAGGCACCTTTATAATGAGTCTTCCAGCAAGGCTAGACCTTCGAATACTTTTGATGACACCTAAACTAACCAAAAAGAGATTACAAGGAGACGAAACAGACATCTGCTATTTTCAGGACTTTGAAACCCAATAGGACTCTAAAACTCTTTATTACATTAACAAAATTTTTAATGCTGCATGTTTACATTGAAATGATCATGTGCCTGAGGTGGCAATGACCATGACCTAAACCATAAATACCCCCACCAAGTCAGGAGGTATGTCTTCTAAAATTTTAGGAGGTGGTATCATGATGTTGATGTGTTTTCCATGATGAGGTGGCAGATGAACATTCTTTGTCGAGGAGTTTTTCTTCACCCAAACATTTAACTAGTGATTTTTGAACTTTCCAGGTGGCTAACTTGTCCCAAAAAGACAATCAAGACTTGAAAAAACTCAAAATTATTCTTCGCTACAAAAACAGGGGACTTTTAGGCAAGTTCGTAGCAAGAGTTCGTAGCACTTCAACTTTGAATATCTCTGCAAACTGTTTGCTCTGTTTGCTGATTTTAGGTTTATAGTGAGTCAAAAAAATCCAATACATGCCTCTACCTTCCCTTTTCATGACAAAACCTGACATATATAATTAAAAATCGTCTACAATGAGTTCATAGAGTTTTATGGGCTTTAAGCCTGGAGTACGCTACGAAGTTTCCTTATAGCTAAAATTTTTGAAAATTTTTCTTTTCACTTCCCAAAACCTGACCAAAACTATGTTATATGATGATATGAAGCATTATAGGCCAAAAATGGTTCAAATTACATCTTAATCTTCTTCATGGAGCAGTAGGTGGCTCATTTTCGATTAAAAATTGACATTTGTTTCTAAAAAATAAGTCGTTAATGAGGTCCTATATCCCGATCCTTGATACCTGTTACAAAACGGGAGGAGGTTTTTTTAAATTAGTTTGTGCTTAAGAAAAACCTCTCTTGGTTTTTTTAACACCATCTCTAGATGTTCAGAATATGCATTTGAAAAACATGTCTAAAACATCAGAAAACACACTCTGAAAATAGAGCCCAAAGACATCTTCGAATCTCCCAGTTTGTAGCACCTGTGAGAAAAGTAAAAGAGGTTAATGTTCTTTGATCCATGTTTGAAAATAACCTCTCATATTTTTTTAACTCATCTCTTTTTATCCAAAAAATACTCTTGAAATCAACTGATCAAAAAATCCAAAAACACAACAAATCCCCTTGTAACTTATGACAAAATATCATGCAACAAGCTTTGACGAAAGTGTCTGCAACACTAGGATCTTCCATGACCAATTTTAGGTCCATAGGTTAATACTTGATCACTGAACCTCCATTTTTGGTGTTCTTATGTGCTTCCATCTCCTCCAAAACAATGCTGCCTTCTTTGAAAGTTGACACTTGCAAGAAGTGTATATGACAGCAAGTTGTTTGTTGACAAAGGTGGAAACTAACCTATGACAATAGCTAGAGCTATACTCAGACAAAATGGAAAAGGTGGCAGCAAGTAGCTCACAAGGATAATTTGGAAAACGTAAGTTTTAATGCGAGAGGAAGGAGGCCAAATAAGGAAAGAAAAATGGAATGATGGGATGATAATCATGACCACACATGCACCATGACTCCAAACAACTCAGCACATGACCTCAGACTAACCTCTATCCATTTGAAAATAGACACCTCATCCATTATCTTTCTAGTGCAAAAAAAAAATGAGTTCGTAGCGTTTTCTGTTATGATTTGGCAGATTTGCTACGAACTTGTTAGGTGAGTCCGTAGCGAAAATAACGTGTTTTCCATATAATTCGCTACGGACTCAGGAAAAAGTGGACAAGTGGCCTAAAACCAAATTTTAAACAATGCTTGTGGATTTTTGATAGATTTTTATTGATATGACCATGATGACATGACATGTGGGGACCCTAAAGACTTAGGATTATAAAATTCATCAATTTTCATGAATCAATTTACCAACACACTAAAACCTATACCAAAATGACCTTCCTAACCAAACTGAATGTTATTGATGATAAAAAATGGGAAGCTTATTCCTTTGGTATTTGGTATGCAAATGTACTGGTTATTATGTGGATTTCATTGATCTTATATCCATGGTATTTCTAGTTTTATTATGTTGGCTATAAGCATGTATTTTATCAGTGATGATGTATGGCTCTATCTATGTTTTTTCCTGTAAATGAATACATAATGTATCTATGGTCAAATAGATTGTATTTTAGCTTATTATGTAAGGGATCAATGCTTCTTAGCGATTCTTTGATAAGTATTAGACCCCCAAGTTTAATTTTGTTATTTACACCTGTAGATGCAATGTTTGTGACATCTTTGACGAAATTCCTATCATGGCTGGGTGGGGTCGCATGAGTTCCCGATGATGTGATTGCTTCCATGTATTTATTTTAATATTATTTATCCTATCCTAAATTTACATGAAGTTCTGGGCAGTGACCTGGGCTTAGGGGCTAAAAATGTGGCACAAATCCCGGGGCTGCAGGCACATAACTGAACTTTTGGGGCCTTAGTCGCTACCTTGAAAAGGCAAGTCCGAAGATAATTATATATAACTGCTCCCTTACCCTTACATGCATGTGGCTAAGCCTAAAATGAGTTAAAAATCATTTCCCCCTTAGGGAACAGGGCCTTGGAAGGTTGGGTTACCTCCTAGGGATGTTAATGATACAATGTAAGGTTTGTTTGTCATGTTTCAGTTGGTTCCACTTCCTCAAAGTCATCTAGGAGGTTTAATCTCATATAAGTAGCCTCTCATCACATGTTTACCTTGGTTTGTTGGTTACCTCGGTAGATGTGAGAAGAGGGTGCTACAGGAAGAGCTAGCTCATTATCATCGATCAACCCAAACACTTACCTAGAAGGGTCACATCCATCAACCCATGTTTCTCTTTGTCTATAATATGCTCATCAGTTACAATATGACAGATTCTCTTAACCCAAATATCATTGGTGTATATATATGGTCTCATATCTATGGAATATCTTAGACCGCAATCCTTTTTAAGCATGATCATCAGAGGTTCACTACGTCTCAGGAATAGATCATAAATATATAAAACCAAAATCAAAGTCATACTTTATACCAATTTGAAGTGGACGTTCAAACCGATACTACTACTTGTGAATCCAAGTTTTCAATTTGGGCATACCAGGCTCGAGGAGATTGCTTCAAAGCACATAATGATTTTTATATGAAAATGTAATTTTTCATGTCTTGTAAGTCAAATGCCTAAGGTTGCGCAACACATACCTCTTCCTTTAACCTTTCAATGCTTTCATATGCTTCACACTTCATATTATATATCTGTTTTGAATTTTCAACATCCCATATATCATTATTCATAATTAATTCATTAGGATTATCATCCTTCTAGAGTTTTTTTCTCACAACTACTTCATTTTGTTTAGAGTTATCATTGGTATTCATCATGTTAGAGGGGAATGGTCCCCTAGACCTCTCTTTATTTCGGTTCCATAGCTCACTTTGATGATTGGTGTCATGGAATGATGCTAGAATATGTCTTCCAATGACTCTATATAGTAATCGCACTCTAGACCCCAAGATAAATGCATCTTTCATTTTAGATCCATTTTCCCAGGAGTGTACCTTTCCATTAATGAAGGATATTCTCATTCCTTTGTCTTCCAAGGCAGAAATAGATATCAGGTTCTTCTTTAGTTTGGAAACATACATCACTTCATGAAGCATAATATATTTTCCATAGTCCAAATCAAATTTGATAGTACTAAATCTCATCACTGGATATGTAGATTTGTCCCCAAGAATAATCTTCAAACTTGTCTCCATCCAAACCAAATTTGAGAGGACTTCCTTATAGTTGGTGAGGTTTCTAGAAGCCCCACTATCTACCAACCAAATATTGTAAAAATCTGGAGGAGAAGAACTACAAATGGCTGAAATTAGAATATATTCAGATTGAATAGTAGCTATGTTACTTTCATATCTAGAGCTTCTTCACAGCCATTCGAAGTATCTCTTCTTCTTTGGTTGTATCTCTCTCTTATATCACCTTGAATTGTTGTATCGTCACTTCTTATTCTTATATCATCGTAGTAGTTTTTTTTTGTAGATTCAATCGAATATTGGAGCATCTCTCTTTCTTGGATAGTCTCGAGCATAGTGACAATGTCACTTGTGACAGTTGTAACATTCAACATCCATTGATATTCTATAAGATTCCTTTGACTTGGGAGAGGACTAGTTTGAACCAGATGTTATTCCTTTAGCCTTTTTCTTATTATCTTGAGTAATAAAGGCAACAATCTCTTCTTCTCCATGCTTATGAAGTATCCCTCTTGAAATCATACTGGATTCTTCTTGAGCAAGATTTCCAAAAAGTTAATCAAATGACGGAAAATTGTTTTATTTCTTATGGTGGTAATGAATATTTCCCAAACAAGAATGAGACCTATAATAATTTCCACCTCCAAGACCCTATCAGGCACAATTTCCACAAATATTTGCAATTTATCTCTAATACGAGATATCATCATGATATAGGATTGCATAGTCTCTCATTTATTCATCTTCGTGTCTTTTATTTGATATTTCAAGGTGATGATTTCATTCAAACTGTTGAAATCATACATGTCACCTAGATGATCATACACATTGTTATACTTTTTAAAATTTCCATCATATTCAAGTAAATGATATTGTAAACCAATCGCTAGAAACTAAATCACTATTGAGACGGGGGGGTGAATCAATGGTGATAGCACTTATAATATTTTTACACTTTTTCTCCAATTAATTATCCTTTAACCATTCAAAAGTTGAAACAAATAAACATAGATCATAACATCAAATATAGATATTCAAACACAAAAACAATCAACACAATGAACACAAATATGTCTGGTGGAAAACCCTCTCCTGGGAAAAAAACCACCCGCTTCTCAAATTCTATTATGTCAAAAAATTATTTACCTAGAGATATAAATATGGCTACTATAAAATGGATACTATTTCTCATACTAATCTATGGATTACCTTCCGCTAAAGTCCACCACGATCAACATGTCGATCAGTGGTTGTCATTGATGTCAACCCAAGCAGCACCAGGGACTACCCCGATATTGCATGGTAATTTTGAACTAAAAAATTACTATATTATGGGTCAAGAATATTTTTGATGGCTTCTACTTGTTGAGATGTTTCTGTTGATATATGGCAGGCCATGTAATTCTTCACGATTTGAGAGATATTCATGTTTGAAGTTTTTTTCCCCAGTTAGTGGGCTAAAACCCCATGGGGTTGTGGCATGGGTCATCGAAAATTCAATAATTAATAATTTTTAAGCTCCTAAAATCCCTCCTAGGTTCACTTGTCAAAAACCCTCTCAACCTAAGCATTTATATAAATTTTGATCCTCATATCCTTCTTATGTAGGGATTTCGCTACCTGAAACAGGTCATTCTGGAATTTTCGCTCTAAATTTCTTTATACGAAAGTTCAGAAACTGAAATTTTTATGAGATGAAGCTGAAATCCTGAGGAAGTTCCTGTAAAAATTTCAGATCATGGTGCGCAATATTTTCGGAGATATGATCTGTGGAATTCAGTGTTTTTGCAGGCTCCTGAACTTCATATCAAAGAAGTGACCTTGGGAAAATTGTCATAAATCTCTCTCTGAGTATCGGATTGAAATTTTGTAAAAAGTGGCAGATAGGGCACTGTAGTTTTCACTATATCAATTTTATATCCGAATGAATAAACAGTGACACGTGGCACATCGGACAATTTCTCTCTACTGAACCAGTCCATAATTAGGTCATTGTGAGAGATTGGGCATAACTCTCTCTTGAAGAATCCAAATTGTGTCAGACCTATGGCATTGAAAAGAAGACTCAGAGGAATAATACATAACCAAAAATTACATATTGGGGATCTGAAATAACAGAGATACACCAGATTCAATATTGAGCTCCTAGAAGGCAAGAAAAAGATAGATCATGTGTTGTCAAGGGCTGTAAAAGACCAAAATTTCTAGGGCAGCAGAGAAAAGGAAGGTGCAACATAGGGTAGCATGACAAGAGCAGCAATCAAGGTGCAGAACAGAAGTAAGAAGTTCATCACATGAAGACTTCAAGTGGGAAGCACTACATACAGTCACTATAAAGGTATCATTGTACTAAGTCATTGTAAATACATCATTGCAAAAATTATACAACTGTATATCTGCCAAGAGTTGAAGATGTAGTGTCAGGAGGTCTAGGATCATCATTAGGTGGTTGTGTCATAGTTGGGGTTATGGTCTAGTGCGTCTTTTTCTTCTACATCATTCTATATCATTGTAAAGTGGACCATTTTCCCTGGTACGGGAGTCCATTCTTATTTTATTCTTCTATAGGGTGGTAGGGTGGTGCTAGGGTGAGTTGTAGCTCATTAGGTGTTGGGTCATTCGTTCAGTTGACTACTAAAGAATCTCAGGCGTTGGAGCGTCCATCTAGTGGGAGATGGAGAAGAATGATTTTCTAGATTCTAGGAAGTTGGAGCTTTATTTTCAATTGGAGTTGAATATTAAAGAATTATTAAAAAAACATTCAGGTGGTTTTTGTCCCGGAGAGGATTTCCACCTTAAAAACTGTGTGCATTTGTGTTCCTTTTTTTTGATGCTATTACTGTACAAACACTGATAATAATTGAAGATTAACGAATGCTCTAATTGAAAGGAATCCTGATTCACCCCCCCCTCTTAGTTTTTACAAAACAACAATAATCGCTCGGTTACTCCCGACCTATATCGACTCTATAGACTCTGATCTATTAGAAGCCACCACAAAAAATAAGCCTCACCAATTTTATGCTGAACTATTCAACCACCATTGGATTGAGAAATGTTCTCACTTATATCTATTTAACTGAAGTCGTCCAAATCCTCTCCTTTATGTGGTTCTCGTTTCAAAATGTTTCAGACTGGAACCGAGAACTGCTCAACATGTGCACTACAACAACATAGCATCAAAGAATAATCAAATAGAAAATATGCAGCACTAGGTGCAATCAAAACCTACACACAAAATATCCACACAATGTGAAAAACAATCTCCTCAAAACACTAATCCAATCCACACTTCAACATCTAACACATTGCATTAATATAATGACTAAAATAAACTTAAGCTATCTGCTACTACAACTGCAAATCGTTTCAGAAAATTTGAATAGACAACTCACACAACTTGTAATCTCTTCTCCAATCTCACTCTCACTAAAAGCATTAGTACAATCAACCAAAACATCATTGAGCTATCTTCAATAAATACATGAACTCAGATTCTTAACTCAATAATGACCAAGAACTAGTGGGACTCACAACTTTGTTCATATGCTTGATTTAATCTAGATTCAACACATCGACTCTATCAAACACTAACTCCACTTTCCTTTTGAAACTTCAACTTTAATTAAATTTTGTAGGTCCCGTGAAATTTTCCGACCATAAACCAAAAGGTTACGAATAAGGATGTTACCACAACATAAAATTTAGTTGAGAAGCACAAGAAATCGGGAGAAAAAATCATGAAAATTCTCGTTGCACTCACAACACTATCTTCACGTGATTGGAACAACAAAATCACTCCCATATGCCGGTCTTCCAATGACTAGAGATTTTTAGCCACTCCCATAGGCTTGGATCCATGAAAATGAGGCTAAGGATGAATAAAACAAATGGATATTTAGTCCAGAACCTCTGTCGTATAATGGAAATCCTTCTTCAACATTCGATCACACCTCCATTAAACCTCTATTTTCAGTCTGCAACTGATGAAATATGCCAAGAACTAGTCAATGAAATGTAAGGCATATTCTTCCAATCTTAGTACCAAGACCAATACCTCCAACTCCTCAAGAAGAAACTAGAACCTCTCTAAACACCTCAAACACATGTAGGAACATCTCCAACACATGCAGCAACAACATCAATTCATACAACTACCTCCAATACTCGTAGAAGCACCTCAACACATGTAGCAACATATCTGATGCCTCCAACACATGAGGAGGCATATGTTACACCTGTAGAATCACTTCAACTGTTGGAAATACTGAGAGGGAGGGTGAATCAGTATTCCTTTCAATTAGAGCATTATTTAATCTTCAATTATTATCAGTCTTTGTACAATGATAGCAGCAAACAAAAGGAACACAAATGCACACATTTTTTAAGGTGGAAACCCACTCCGGGACAAAAACCACCTAATGCTTTTCTAATAATTCTTTAATATTCAACTCCAATTGAAAATAAAGCTCCAACTTCCTAGAATCTAGAAAAGAATTCTTCTCCAGCTCCCACTAGATGGATGCTCCAACGCCCGAGATTCTTTAGTAGTCAACTGAACGGATGCCCCAACACCCAATGAGCTACAACTCACCCTAGCAGCACCCTACCACCCTATAGAAGAATAAAAGAAGAATGGACTCCCGTACCAGGCAAAATGGTCCACTTTACAATGATATAAAAGGATGTAGAAGAAGAAGACACACTAGACCATAACCCCAACTATGACACAACCACCTAATGATGATCCTAGACCTCACGACACTACCTCTTCAACTCTTGGCAGATAGACACTAGAACAATTTTTACAATAATGTATTTACAATGACTTAGTACAATGATACCTTTACAGTGACTGTATGCAGTGCTGCCCACTTGAAGACTTAATGTGATGAAATTCTTGCTGCTGTTATACACCTTGGTTGTTGCTCTTGTCATGCTACCCTCTGCTGCACCTTTCTTTGTTTTGCTGCCCTAGAAAGTCTGGTCCTTTGCAGCCCTTGACAACACATGATCTAGCTTTTTCTTACCTTCTAGGAATTTGATATTGAATCTGGTGTATCTCTGTTATTTCAGATCCCCAATATCTAATTTTCAGTCTTGTAGTAGTCCTCTGAGTCATATTTTCGATGCCATAGGTCTGACCCAATTTGGATTCTTCAAGGGAGAGTTATGCCCAATTTCTCAGATTGCCCCAATTATGGACTATTTCAGTAGAGCAAACTTGTACGGCGTGCCACGTGTCACTTTTTCTTCATTCGGCTCTGAAATTGATAGATCAAAAAATAAATTATATGCACTATCTGCCACTTTTTACATAATTCCAATCCAATACTCAGAGAGAGAGTTATGATGATTTTCCCAAGGTCACTTCTTTGAGATGAATTTCAGGAGCTTGCAAAAACACTGACTTCCACAGATCATATCTCTGAAAATATTGTGCATCTTGATCTAAAATTTTCACAGGAGCTTCCTTAGGATTTTTTCTTCACCTCATAAAAATTTCAGCTTTTGAAACTTTGTAGAAAAAATTTTAGAGTGAAAATTCTACGATGACCTATTTCAGATGGAAAAATCTCTTGCATAAGGAGGATATGAGGATCACAATTTATATAAATGATTAGGTTGAGAGGGGCTTCAACAAGTGAACGTGGGAGGAATTTTAGGAGATTAGAAAATATTAATTATGACTTTTCAATGACCCATGCCACAACCCCATGGGGTTTTAGCCCACTAACAGGGGTTACAAACTTCAAACATGAATATCTCTCAAACTGTGAAGAATTACGTGGCGTGCCATATATCAATGGAAACATCTCGAAAAGTAGAAACCATCAAAATCATTCTTGACCAGAATATATTGATTTGGTAGGTCAAAATTCCCATGCAATATTGGGGTAGCCCCTGGTGCTGCTTGGGTTGACATCAATGACAACCACTGATCAACAATCTCCCCCTTTGGCATTGTTGGCAACACAATTACTCCCCCTGCGATCATGATACCTCTTCCTACAACATTCTCTCCCCCTTTGACATCAATGGAAAATGGTAACTCCCCCTGACACACAACCATCTTGCGTACTTGTACACACTTCCACTCCCCCTGACATACAACCATCCTACAGACTTGTACACACTTCCACTCCCCCTTTATATTCTGAATAAGGAAAATCTAATGAGAACTTGGGAGAATCCCAAGATTCTGGCGAAGATATTCCAATGCTTCACGAGTACTCTCATGATCATCAACGCTTCCTACCCAATCTACATCTGTAAAGGAATGAATAATGAGATTGTTACCCTTGGGATACCAAAAGCCATATTCTGTTGTTCCCTTTAGATATCAGAGAATTATTTTTATGGCAATAATATGTGATTCTTTTGGTGCTGCTTGGAATCTTACTACTTGTCCAATTGCTTGCATAACATCTAGCCAGAAGGTTGTTACATATAGAAGACTACCAATCATAGATCTGTACAACCTTTGATCGACATCCTTAGATGAGTCGTTTATGCTCAATTTTCAACCTGTTACCATCGGAGTAAGGATGGGTTTGCAATCTTCCATTTTAAATTTCTTGAGAATTTCCTTGATGTACTTGGCTTGACATATAAATATTCCTTTCTCTTGCTGAGATATTTGAAGCCCTAAGAAGTATGTCAGCTCACCAAGTAAAGACATCTCGAAATCACTTTGCATCTTTGTAGAAAACTTCTTACTTAGTCGATCATCATTGCTACCAAATATTATATCATCCTCTTTAGCTATTATACATGCTTTAGTTTCTTCATCCAGAACATATATGTCGTTTGGAGCTCGACTTGCTATAGCCAAAATTTCACCATACCTGCCTTTCTTGATTTGACATTTTATGGAGTTGAATAGTATTGTGTCCTTGATCACACATTTTTCCAACACTGAGCAGATTGTGATTCATGTTTTCAACCAATAGAACATTCTTGGCTAGAGCATCTTTGCTTCCGAGAGTGACAGTACCCATTCCTATAACATTTGAAGATCCATCATTTCCAAAGGACACGGTTCCATCCTTCTTATCTTTCAGAGATAGAAATTTATTTCTATCTCCAGTCATATGCGTTGAGCAACCGCTATCAACATACCACACATATTTGTTGTTTTGATCCTTGAGAGCGAGACCATAGTTATCAGTATTCTTCTTCTTCCATGTTCGTTCATTCTTTGGCTTCGAAGATTCTTCTGGAGGAAATTCAAGTCTACAGTCTCTGGCTATGTGTCCAAAGTTTCGACATTTGTAACATTCAATATTATTTCTTAAATGTTCAAATCTACTGACGTTTCGCTGAGCCCTGGAATGTTCATATTTGACAGATCTCCTGGAATTGTATTCGTTCTTGGGGTATGTGCAACATTATACAGCTTTATGACCAAGGTTTCCACATGAATAACAATAGCCATAAAAAATATGTTGGTACCTGGATGGAAATCTTCGTCGAGGAATTGTCTTCCAAGGCTGTTCTTGCGAATCTTGTCCAATGAAGTCTACATGCATGTCATATCACATAGGTTCATTGTATTTTGTTGTAGAAGGTCCCGCTTCTTCTTCTTTGTAACTGATGTTAGTTTTTTCATTGTAAGATCGTTGATTGTTCAAGAGTTCTTCCAATGCCCTTGAGCTTTTGGCATAGTTTTGGATAGTTTTTCCTTTCTTCACTTACTTATGCAGCGAGACTACTTCGGCTTCTAATTATTCCTTTTCTTGGTTTCTTTCTTCCAACTTCTTTTGAAGTGACTCTTCAATGCATTTGTGTTCTTTAACTTCAATTTTGAGACCTTGAACTTGTTCTTCAAGAGTATTGGAACGGATCTTCTCTACCTTGAGCTCTTTTATAAGTTTGATTGCTTCCTTAGAAAATTCTTCTATGGTCAATCCTTCTTCTTCGTTGTTTGATACCTCTTGTTTATTGTGCTTGGCCATAAACAATACTCTCTCATTGGCTTCTTCTTCGCTATCATTGTCTTCATCGAATGATGAGATATCTTCTTTAGAGAGAAAGTTCCTTTTGGATCCTTGCTTGTTGAATTTATAAAAGCCTTTCTTTCCTTTTGAATTGCCATCACTTATGTTCAAACATTTTGATGTGAAATTCCCAACCTCACCACAGCCGAAACATATCAATGAAAGTTTACCTTTGAATTTTCCCTTACCAATTTTTAGTTTTCTCGTAAAGTAAGCATATTCTTCATTTGAAAGACCTTCTTCATCATCTCCATTTTCTTCACACTTGAAGGTGCATGTCTTTTCAATTGAAGGTTGTTTGTCCTTATGGGTTTTCTTAGATGCAACGAACGCAGTTCCTAGATGCGAAGTACCCTCTTCTTCATCAAGTCTCATTTCATATGCTATGAGAACTCCATGTAATTCCTCTTTGCTGAGTTTGTCCAGATTTTCACTGTATTCTAAGACCAATACCTTTGGGTTGAACCTCCCTGGTAACGTTCTAAGAATATTTCGTATAATAGTCTTCTCGTCAAATGGCTCTCCCAATCCTTCCAGAGTGTTGGTTATTTCATCAACGTATTGGAAGTATGCAACAATGTTGCAATCTTCTTTCATTCTGAGTTGCTCAAATTTTTCTCTATATATTTGCAGCTTTTCTTCTTTGACATTTGAGTCACCTGCATATATATTCTCAAGCTTTTCCCATACATTTTTGGCAGTTTTACAACCCAACACCTTATGATAAGCATATTCAATAAGTCCACTGATAATAATATTCTTTTCTTTTGCATCATTTACCAAATTCTTCTTACCTTGTTCATCCACGGTTGATGTAAATCCATTTTGAACAGTGCCCCATACTTCGTAACCTTGCGCCAAGAGATAGACCTCCATTCTTCCTTTCTAGAGTGCATAATTATTTTCGTTGAACAGAGGTACACCATTCTTGGTATGCTCCAAGACCTCCATGCAGCTGTTAAACTACTATTGAAGGAACCAAGCTCTGATACCAATTGTTGGAAATACTGAGAGGGGGGTGAATCAATATTCCTTTCAATTAGAGAATTAGTTAATCTTAAATTATTATCAATGTTTGTACAATGATAGCAGCAAACAAAAGGAACAAAAATGCACACAATTTTTAGGGTGGAAACCCACTCCGGGACAAAAACCACCTAATGCTTTTCTAATAATTCTTTAATATTCAACTCCAATTGAAAATAAAGCTCCAACTTCCTAGAATCTAGAAAAGCATTCTTCTCTAGATCCCATTGGATGGATGCTCCAACGCCCGAGATTCTTCAGTAATCAGCTGAATAGATGCCTCAACACCCAATGAGCTACAACTCACCCTAGCACCACCCTACCACCCTATAGAAGAATAAAATAAGAATGGACTCCCGTACCAGGGAAAATGGTCCAATTTACGATGATATAGAATGATGTAGAAGAAGAAGATACACTAGACCATAACCCCAATTATGACACAACCACCTAATGATGATCCTAGACCTATCGACACTACCTCTTCAACTCTTGGAAGATAGACACTAGAAAAATATTTACAATAATGTATTTACGATGACTTAGTACAATGATACCTTTACAATGACTGTATCTAGTGCTGCCCACTTGAAGACTTCATGTGATGAACTTATTGCTGCTTTTTTGCACCTTGGTTGTTGCTCTTGTCATGCTACCCTCTGTTGCACCTTGATTTGCTTTGCTTCCCTAAAAATTATGGTCTTTTGCAGCCCTTGACAACACATGACCTAGCATTTTCTTGCCTTCTAGGAGCTCGATATTGAATCTGGTGTATCTCTGTTATTTCAGATCCCCAATATCTTATTTTCAGTCCTGTAGTAGTCCTATAAGCTGTCTTTCCAATGCCATAGGTCTGACCCAATTTTGATTCCTCAAGGGAGAGTTATGCCCAATTTCTCACAATGCCCCAATTATGGATTGTTTCAGTAGAGTGAACTTATAAGGCGTGCCACATGTCACTGTTTCTTCATTCAGCTTTGAAATTGATGGAGCAAAAACTAAATTCCATGTACTATCTGCCACGTTTTACAGAATTCCAATCCGATACTCAGAGAGAGATTTATGACGATTTTCCTAAGGTCACTTCTTTGAGATGAATTTGAGGAGCCTGCAAAAACACTAACTTCCACAAATCATATCTCCGAAAATATTGCGCACCTTGATCTGAAATTTTTGTAGGAGATTCCTCAGGATTTTGGCTTCACCTCATAAAAATTTTAGCTTCTGAACCTTCATAGAAAAGATTTAGACCAAAAATTCCACAATGACCTGTTTTAGATGGAAAAATCCCTTACATAAGGAGGATATGAGGATCACAATTTATATAAATTCTTAGGTTGAGAGGGGCTTCAACAGTGAATGTGGGAGGGATTTTAGGAGCTTAAAAAATATTAATTATGACTTTTCAATGACCCATGCCACAACCCCATGGGGTTTTATCACATTAACTGGGGTTACAAACTTCAAACGTGAATATCTCTCAAATCGTGAAGAATTACGTGATGTGCCATATATCAATGGAAACATCTTGATAAGTAGAAACCATCAAAAGAATTCTTGACCCAGAATATATTAATTTTGTAGGTCAAAATTCCCATGCAATATTGGGGTAACCCCTGGTGCTGCTTGGGTTGACATCAATGACAACCGCTGGTCAACATCAACCACCTGCAGCTGCAACATCTCCAACACTACATGTGCATCTCTACTCAGCCTCCAAATAATCTCCACTAAGACATGCCACAAAGTATGTTGAAATCAATGCCAACCACTAGGACCACTAAGCTAAACACACATGCACATGAAATGCAACACCATGAACCTATTGAAATCAATGTAAACACTACAATGCCAAAAAATTACCCCTTTGGCATTGGCATCAACATCCATCCAAAAAGTGAGGTTGATCTCCAAATACTATCCAAAACTAAAGTTTCTCTCTATCCATCCAAATTATCTCCCCCTTTGACATCAATGGAAAAGGGCCATGCAAACACTGAATTATTGGTCTGAATATGGGAAAACTTGTTATTGTTATGCAATCTCCCTAATAAGTATTAAAAATGTGTTTAAGGATCGTCTCATCATAACCATTTGTGAAGGGGTTTATGTGTGTAGTTTCATGTGTTTTTGAGGATCAAATTATGAGTTAATTAACTTTTAAAAACTCATAAACAACAAATTAAATGCATAAATATAACTCAAAACAATCACATAACACAATGGATGATAACGGAGTTTACCCCTCCTGGGCTACATCTCCATGGACCTGCTTTAACTAGCTAGGCCCTCTTGGGATTTTGAGTCAAATGTCTCATTACAAGCACCTGTATTTCTCTAATGGTTTTTCTGAATATTTCATTTCCTTCAAAACACTAAAACACCCCAAAAATGGCTATTCAATCTCTGAATTTAGTTACCAACTCCTCTAGGCTTGACCTCCAATCCCAGTGGTCGTGGGATTGTTTAATCTCCAAAGTGACAAAATGTGATGTCCCAAAATTAGCTTCAGCTAATTTGGACATTAATTTTTCCTTATTTATTTTGCATTTCATGATTAATGAATAAATTGCAAGGGAGGATGTCTAATCCTCTTGCAAATCAAGAATAAATCAATGCCTATGTGAAAGGATACATATTTAGGCCATCATAATAAAATATTGCAGCTGTAAAAAGGCCAAGACCACCAAAGGAGATCTTGTTTGATCAAGTCAACAGCGTTGTCTAGGTTCATTGAACCTCCTTGATGGACTGCGCAGTTCTAGAAGGGGTTTCCAAATGTGAAAAGGACCAAAGGATGAAAGTGGTTTAGGGTTTTTCAAGAGACTCTAATGTTATAAAAGGAGGATGAAGGCTCATGAGGAGGTTGTTGATTATATTTCATTTTCAAAGCTTGTTAAGGCAACTCCATTTCTCTTTGTTGTTTAGCAAGAGAAAGAGAGGATCTCCTGCTTAGGAATCCTCTATCCTTCTTTGAGTATCTCTTGGAGGGAAGTGAGCTATATTGAACCACTATCAGGTTGGAGGCCAAGCTATGCTTGTATTAATAGCGCTGGCTCATTGAGGGTTTTGCAGCTGCAACAAGTGTAGTAAGTGGAAATTCTAGATCTGCAAGGATCTAGTAGTTTTGAGGGATTTCTCTCAAGGAGGGTGTCTTGTGACCACCCGGAAGAGGATCTCTGTTATTTTTTCATTTCAGATCTGTATATTCCACCTATTGTAATATTCAGCCCTAGCTACTGTACAGTCTCCTTGTCTACTGCGTTATTTCTCATGTATTGCTTCACTATTGGCTAGATCTGCTATTGTACTTGTTTCTGGTGATTGAGGCTTGCCTCTCACCTTGAAGATTAATGAAGTAGCTTGCTGATATATTATGTTCAGATCTGATGTATATTATGAATAAATTCATCTTCAGAAATTACTGAAGCTTTCTACAGTTCTGTGTATAAAAAGTTAGATATACACTTTCTAGTGCCTTATTTTGTAAAACCCTTAAGGGGATCTTGATTAGAAGGCTGAGTAGTTTCTAGATCTGATATGGGTCTGATTTTTCAGCCATGTTTCTGATGTAGGTCTGCAATTTAATTTCATACTTCTGAAACATACTTTCTAGGACACTGTTTAGTCATCTCTGCAACTTTTACACATATTGCAGCTCTTAGATCTGAAGATTTCTCGCTTATTTCCTCATGCAATCTACTTTACTTCTTAAGGAACTCATCTAAAGTCTAATTTTCTGCTGCTATACTGTTTTACATGTCTAATGGCTGTTTTTCAGAGACTCTTTTCTGAAAATACGCAATTCTGAAGTGGGTTCTTCTTCATTCCATCAGCTCTTCTCTTTAGCTGATTTATAACTAGTCAGCTTCATGGGAGGTCTGTTTAAGGCCCTTTAACCCATTTATTTTTGCTTAAACTCATCATGGTGGTCCCACATAGCCTATAATAAGGGAACCTAGACCTGATCAGCGTTATTCCTGCACCATTTTCCTTATACAACGTTTTCCTTGAGCCTCTTGCAGTTTTTCCTAGTAGTGGAATTTCCCGCTTCTCTCTTGTTTGGTTTTTTATTCTCTTTGGACCCATTCTTTAGATATGTAGATATATGGTTCTGAAGTGCAGAAAAATCCAATAGTATTATGTCATTCCCACCCTTTTTGTGTTTCATCAGTCTTCTATAGACAGAGTCTAGAACGGGCCAGGAAGCCTCTGGTTTTCATCCTCTCCTTAGAGGTGATATAACCAGTAAATTCCCTACTATTCTATCTCTCTTTTAGAATTTTTTGGTGTGTTTTCCACACTACTATGATCCCATAGAGGAATATCTCAAGATATTCCCTACTATGCATACTTTTTCCCATTTGGGACACTACAGTGGTATCAGAGCATGATCTCTGGCTCCGCTTGTGAGATCAAGATATCAGTGGAATCAAGAGCAAGGGCAACATGGAGAGGATGAGATTACTCTCATATCTATTCAGATCTAAGAAGAACCTCCCCAAAGATGATGTGCAATAAGAAAAGAGAAGCAGCAGTGAAGCTCCCAAGGAGTTTCAAAAAGAATATCTTCCAATCAGATCTACAAGATCTGTGCATGAGGAAAAATCTGAATCCTCAACTCAGGGATATGAGCACTTAGCCATATCATCAGAGCTTCAACATTTTTCTATTGATTCCTTCATGAAGGAGGAGAAATAAGGTGTGAGCTTGATTGATGTACTACCAAGGGTAAGATCTCCATATGGTGAAGAGTCCTCATCTCAATAGGAAAGCATGAAGGGTTCTCCTTCAAGGGTTGACCCAGATCTATTGTCTCTCATTGATGATGGGAAAATTTCAGTTATTGAAGACGAGGAGAAGGAAGAGGAAAATGAGAACGCAGTCACCTCAAGGGCACCTAAAGCACTTCATGAGGAAGAGGTTGGAGCACTTTCTCCATGAAGAAAAACTCTTGCACCCCTGCAAAGAGTCCCACGGGATCTCATACATGAGGAGTATGTACCATCATTTATTAATGATGAGGTCTTGGAGATAGGGGAGGAAGAGGGAGATGAGAATGCAGCCACATCAAGGGCACCTCAAGCACTTCATGAGGAGGATGTTGGAGCACTTGCTCCAAGAGAAGAGACTCTTGCACTCTTGCAAAGGGTCCCACAGGATCTCATGCATAAGGAGGATGTACTATCACTGATTTGTGATGAGGTCTTGGAGGTAGGAGAGGTAGAAGGAGAGGAAGATCATCATAATGAAGGAATCATGAATCCTCCTCTACTTCAAAGCTTGGAAACACAAGGGAGGCAAAAGGATCCATGTAGCTGTGGTGAGGGCAAGTCTGCCTAATTAAATCTAGATCCTACTTCATGCCTTCATACTTCTTTGCAAGGAGGCCCTCTACAAGGAGCACCTCTTGATAGGAGGAAATCTAAAGTGTTCCTTAATCTATGGGCTGCATATGCATACTTGGCCAAGGAAGGAGCCTTGGGAGAACCTAGCACAATGCAGAGAATCTCTCAAGCATTCAAGAGAGAGATGAGCAGTTTCCTGAAAGGGACATTGCAAACTCCCATTCAAATATATGCGCTGAGGAAGGAGAAATCAGAGATCTATGATGGCATGAGCATGAGGACACATGGAAAATCCATATCTTTGGGGCAGCCCATGATCTCTTCATTCACAAAGAATATTTCTAAAGATGGCAATGGGATCCTAACCCTCTTGTATACATGGGCCAAAAGTAGGAGATTTTGGAAGACAAAGACCTTCCAAGGGGAAGTTGATTTCCATATGCTCCAATCTTGTCTTGTACGATAACAGCTGCAAATGGGGCAGCAAAAGGATGATGATGATGCTCCATCATTGATTTTGATATCAAGGATGTCAAATATGGGAGCCATGAGAGGACAGGGGCTGCATTTCAGATTTCTACAACGTTGTCATTCTTGGAGAGCTTGGATCCTTGTTGGGATTCCCAACTCAAGATGGAATACTCCAAGGAACTTTTCACATGGGGGGTTCTTGAAGGGGAAGTAAAGGATGAAAGGTTCAAGGTGGTAGATGGAGTTATCTATTTCTACAATATTATTCTTTTGGCTGGTAACTCCAAACTCAAGGAGGGACTATTTGATGCCATCTATGAAATCCTACTTTCCAAACCCACTAGTTTTGTCAAAGCATATCATACTCTCTTGGGTGGATTCATATGGGAAGGCTACAAAGAAGATGTGTACTCTCATATGAAGAAGTGCATGGACTACTTGGTTGAGGAGGAGGAACATAGCTCTTGGGAGGAGCCACCATTCACACCTCCTTATCCTTTGAGTGTGAGGGGGAACTCATCCATGAGTTACCCTATTGATGTAAAACAAGTATATAGAGAGACTCATCCTCTTGAGAAATATTTTGCATCTCCTATATGCTTATATTTTTCTGACACTTATTTGTAGGGCATGGTGCCAAGATGGGGCACTAAGTATGATGAGTTTCATGGGCTATCTAAGGCCATGAACTATGTTGATGAAAGCCATTCCTTGGAGAACCTTGGGAAGCTACTACATTACTCATGGTGTGATTCTTTTACACCAACCATGATATACATTCTCCAAGCGTTCCAAAGACATGAGGCAGAAAACAAGTGTTGGGGGAGACACTTGTCATATCTTGTTCTATGGAAGTTGAGGATAAAACTGCGTTGGTTGCACATGAGGGAACATATTCCTTCTTATCTATCACACATGGCAGCTAGTATACTTCTAATCATGATTCCAAAAGCTGAATATTTCCTTATCTTTGTTGGGGGCATAGTTGGAGGAAAGGCACACTTGTTGAATGTGCCCTTGGGGGAAGGAGTTTCCCATTCTTATTGCATTACATGCTTCTAGGGGAGCATGGGATTTTGTATGGCCACTATGATTAAGCACTTGTCTATTTGTAAAGTGAGCCATATGTTGGATGGTGACATGCCTCTCACATGTAGTGGGGAGGAGATCTTCTATGGATTGCCAAGCTAGGAGGTAATCCACGTCATTTTGATGATAGCATGGGGATGGGAGTCTTTCATGGATCATAAAAACCCCATGATAGACATCACTTCTTTCTTGAGGAGGCCATGGATCAGCAAAAAATTTTCCACCACAACCTTCCATTTCTTCATGATGAGAGCCTTTGATTTTATTCATAAGGGGAAAATTTGCATCTTAAAGAAAGGCCATTGGGAGGACAAAGATATTGCAGAAATTTCATAGCAATGGAGGAGACTATATAATGAGGAGGCCACAAGGGAAGAAGGTGGAGTTTTGTAGCACCCTTGCAATTGCTTGAGGACAAGCAACATTTGGGAGGGGGAGACTGTAATGTCCCAAAATTAGCTTTAGCTAATTTGGACATTAATTTTGCCTTATTTATTTTGCATTTCATGATTAATGAATAAATTGCAAGGGAGGATGTCTAATCCTATTGAAAATCAAGAATAAATCAGTGCCTATGTGAAAGGAGACATATTTAGGCCATCATAATAAAATCTTTCAAGTGTGAAAAGGCCAATACCACCAAAGGAGATCCTGTTTGACCAAGTCAACATCGTTGTCTAGGTTCATTGAACCTCCTTGATGGACTGCGCAATTCTAGAAGGGGTTTCCAAATGTGAAAAGGACCAAAGGATGAAAGTGGTTTTAGGGTTTTTCAAGAGACTCCAATGTTATAAAAGGAGGATGAAGGCTCATGAGGAGGTTGTTGATTATATTTCATTTTCAGAGCTTGCTAAGGCAACTCCATTTCTCTTTGTTGTTTAGCAAGAGAAAGAGAGGATCTCCTGCTTAGGAATCCTATATCCTTCTTTGAGTAGCTCTTGGAGGGAAGTGAGCTATCTTGAACCACTATCAGGTTGGAGGCCAAGCTATTCTTGTATTGACAATGCTGGCTTATTGAGGGTTTTGCAGCTGCAACAAGTGTAGTAAGTGGAAATTCTAGATCTGCAAGGATCTAGTAGTTTTGAGGGATTTCTCTCAGGGAGGGTGTCTTGTGACCACCCGGAAGAGGATCTCTGTTATCTTTTCATTTCAGATCTATATATTCCACCTATTGTAGTATTCAGCCCTAGCTACTGTACATTCTCCTTGTCTACTGTGTTATTTCTCATGTATTACTTCACTATTGGCTAGATCTGCTATTGTACTTGTTTCTGGTGATTGAGGCTTGCCTCTCACCTTGAAGATTGATGAAGTAGCTTGCTGATATCTTATGTTAAGATCTGATGTATATTATGAATAAATTCATCTTCAAAAATTACTGAAGCTTTCTGCAGTTCTGTGTATAGAAAGTTAGATATACACTTTTTAGTGCCTTATTTTGTAAAACCCTTAAGGGGATCTTGATTAGAAGGCTGAGTAGTTTCCAGATCTGATATGGGTCTGATTTTTTAGCCATGTTTCTGCTGTATATCTGAAATTTCATGTCATACTTCTGAAACATACTTGCTATGACGTTGTTCAGTCATCTCTGCAACTTTTACACATATTGCAGCTCCTAGATTTGAATATTTCTCGCTTATTTCCTCATGCAATCTACTGTACTTCTTAAGGAACTCATATAAATTATGATTTTATGCTGCTATAGTATTTTACATGTCTTATGGCTATTTTTCAGAGACTCTCTGTTGAAACTACGCAATTCTGAAGTGGGTTCTTCTTCATTCCATCAGCTCTTCTCTTTAGCTGATTTATAACTAGTTAGCTTCGTGGGAGGTCTATTTAAGGCCCTTAAACCCATTTATTTTTTCTAAAACTCATCATGGTGGTCCAAAATAGCCTATACTAAGGGAAACCATCCCTAAGCAGCGCTATTCCTGCACCATTTTCCTTATATATCATTTTCCCTGAGCCTCTTGCAGTTTTTCCTAGTAGTGGAATTTCCCGCTTCTCTCTTGTTTGGTTTTTGCTTCTATTTGGACCTATTATTTAGATCTATAGATCTAAGGTTCTGAAGTGCAGAAAATTCCAAGAGGAGTGTTTCATTCCCACCCTTGTTGTGTTTCATCAGTCTTCTATAGACAGAGTCTAGAACGGGCCAGGAAGCCTTTGGTTTTCATCCTCTCCTTAGAGGTGATATAACCAGTAAATTCCCTACTATTCTATCTCTGGTTTAGAATTTGTTGGTGTTTTTTCCACACTACTATGATCCCATAGAGGAATATCTCAAGATATTCCCTACTATGCATACTTTTTCCCATTTGGGAGACTACACAAAATAACCTTAAGATGTTCTCTAGCGCCTCTATAAATTGTACCAATATGTTCAAAGCATCAAATAAATCAAAAATTGACTATTCATTCACTCCATTTGGCCTTCAGCTGACCTAGGCATGACCTTCCCTTCTAGTGGCCCTAGGTTTCAATTTTCTTCAAGTGACCAAAAACACTTATAAATTAACTCCATTTCCTTTGCAAGCTATTCCAATGGATTCAGAGCATTCCAATATGCTAGGAATGACTATTCCTGAGCCCAAATTGGTCGAAAATCTCTCAAGATAGGCCTCATTAATGTTTTCCCTAGATTCTGCCTCTAAATCTGGAAAACTATCAGTTAACTTCGACAAATTTGGAAGTGGCGCCATATTTGGAGGTGCTGATAAAATTCCAGAAATTGTTAAGATGAGTTAATTAATGATAAGTTGGAGATAAGTTCATGATTAAGGCGCACTAATATGCAATTAGTGGACCGCTTAAACAAGGTCATATGGTGCAGTCACATGAAGGAGGAGGGCTGGCCCGCTCCTTTCTCTGCCCTCTGAAATCTGCATACCGTTCAAGTATAAGTTCCATGCAATGCATTTCAAGTCTTGAGTATGTGGTCTATTGGTAGATGGTGGAGATGGTAGGGGGTGGTCACGGGGTTGAACCCTGACCTCTGCCCCTTAACACATGTTTTTGCAAACATTTAAACCAATGTTTATAATCCATGGTCTTTGCATTAAAATGCGCTCTAATTAACTTTAGTTATATTTGAAATAAGTGCCATACGCCCTTTGCAATGGTCCAAATCAAGATATCCAACATTTAATATATGGTCTTCGGAATTGATACAGACCCTTTGAAATATATTTAATACATGCTTCCCATAATCCATAGTTATAAACTTTGGGTTAATATGATATATGTGGAATTCTAAAATATAATAAAGTTTTAAAATTAACATATATATATATATATATATATATATATATATATATATATATATATATCCAACTTAATATATTAAAAATAATTCCATCACATGAAAATTCATGAACCTACATTCAATTTTGGAGGACATTGGGCGATTTTTACCTTCACAAAACAAACTGGCGAATCGTAGTGATACTTGTCATAGTCCCATTGGATAAAAACTAAAGAAGATTATATGCATGCTTACTAGAATTCCATGTCATCAAGCATACCTAATTATATGATATATATATATATATATATATATATATATATATATATATATATATATATATATATATATATATATATATATAAAGTGCATGTTCTGAACGATGATCAACATACCATAACTTCCTCATCCGAACTCAATTTTCAATGAAACGAATTGCATTGGATTCCTTGAGACGGGGAGGTCACTTTCTTTCTAATTTGGTGAAATATTTCGCACTTTCATTTTTGAGCAAATTTTTGCCCTTGATCCAAATTCTGATCTAGTATAATTCCAATAATGTGTCAGATGAGAGAATAACTCCCCCTGTTAAAAAAATGTCATCCTGATGCAAGGTTGATGTAGACCAAAAAATCTTAGCTACCAATCATGTCTTTTCCAATTCCATGCCATCTATGAACTGAACATGCTCCCCCTAAGCATGTAATGGAGCCACAATCATACTCTCTCTATTTCTGTAGCAATACATTTGCCTACTGCAATAAGCCTCCTTACCAAGTGCAAGAGACTACTACCCATGATCCATGACTCCAACTGACTTTGGACAAGATATACAATGAATTAAAATACATATAATGCTTCATGGAGGAAGTACAAGGTTATGCCAAGTACATAGAATTGACAAATGAATCCTCTTTACCTATCATCAATCAATAATTTTATGGACCTGTTGAGGCCTCGAAAATCGGGTCTACAACAAGGGGGATACCCACCTGGTCCGGACCTTGGTTAGCAACTCCTTTTCTGTTTGGTGTAGTGGGTCCAACTGGGGATAATGGGACCAGTTTCCCAATATGTGTGTGTGTGTTGAGAATGTCCGGACCTTGGTTAGCAACTCCTTTTCTGTTTGGTGTAGTGGGTCCAACTGGGGATAATGGGACCAGTTTCCCAATATGTGTGTGTGTGTTGAGAATTGATATTTCCTTTCTAAAAAGTTCCTAAGTGAAATGCTTTTATTCTATTTCTAATCTAATAACATGCAAATTGTATTCTAATTAAACAAAAATATCTAGTTCTAAACTAACCCGGGATGTAATCTTTCTATTATGTGATCTAAAATGATTTCAAATAACAATTGGTAATAAAGATCATTCAACTGTTATAAGAAAAGAATTCAATAAAGATAAACCACTTCGTATAAAAAGTTAGACAAAGCAGTAGTGAAAAACATATCACATAATAAGCTATTCATACATTAAGCATAAATAAATAGCTATCGCCGTACAAAAGTGCCAAATGATAACTCAAACATTCAAGCATTAATACATAAACAACTGAACATAAATATCACTTTAACACAAAGGCAGAAATAGTTAAGAGATAAAAGTACCATTTATAACTAGTTCTACTCATGAGCTTCAAGCAATAATGACTTATCTCTTCTTAATCCAACATCCACTAAGAGTACAAAAGTGCAACATCAGTAGTAGATATTAAACGTAGATATCAATAAATCATGTTCCATTCATTCATCAAAACCTCCTCGGAGGGTGCAAAAGTGCATGTTCTGAGGACAAGTTTTTGACAAATTTCAGGACCCTTCTCTAAATGCATGAGAAGGGTTTAAATACTACTAACTAAATCTAAAAACAATTTATTACAAAAATATAGGATACGGTTTAAATGACCGTCCTCTTTTTAGGCAAAAATAAAGCAAAACTAATACTAAATCTAAAATTAAAATTTAACAACTAACTAATTGTGAATTTGTTCTTTGGAATTGCAAGCGTTTAGCGTTGATTTGAGAAGAATAGGCTGACCGACTTCAGATTTCAATTGTCCCGTGAAAACAGAATTGGCAAGAGCTGGCACTATCTTCTTGGCATAATTGATGATACACTTGAGAGGCATACACTGGCTGTGTGGTTTTACCAGACATGCCCAGTAAGAATCCCAATTTAACTTTGTTAATCCTTTAATCAATTCTGCCTTTTCTTGGGCTTTCTGTTTCCAGTCTGTCTACAGTTGATGTGCTTTTCGTAGGTACCCTGGAGTAGTTTCAAAGATCAGATTTTCCTTGTGTAAATTTTCATTTATACAATCAATAATATTGTTGGCTGCTGTGGCTGCTTCTTCTACCGCTTGCTCTTCTTTCTTGATTTGTGCATCCCATTCATTAAAAAGTATTTCTTTGTGATTTTCATTGATTATAAGTGCACCTGCTCTTTTCCCCTCCTCTGTTTCTTGCCAAGCCAAATAGTCAGTAACTCTTTTATCAGTTAAATCATAATCATGCCGTAATTCTACGACATGATTAGTGATTTTATCACTTTCTTCACAATAAGAGTTCCATTCTGATATTCTTTGGCATAACATTTCTTGTTGTTACAGTAGTTAGTCATTTAAGGAAATAAACTCTGTGATAAACTTTGTGAGCTTGGGATCATCTTTGTGCATCTCTTGCATAACCTATAGTTGTTTCTCTTTTTCAGCCAAACTGTTCTGATATTTAATCTGCATTTGTTGAAAATCTTGTTGTAATTTTTTAAGTTGTTTCTGATCTTCACTGTTAGCATTGGCTTGTTGCAGCTATTATTGCAAGACCTGTACCTGATATTCTTTCTCATTCAATAATTTTCGTACCTCGGATGATTTGTCAATGGCTGCAGAGGCATAAGCTCTTGTGATTTGAGATAATTTAGTGAGATTTTCAGTTGGATCAGTAGTAGGATCTTGCCATAGAACATCTAGGTGTTCTGCATCATGAGAGGGCACATTTTCTAATTTCCTTTTCTTTCTTTGTCTTCTTACCATTGCCTTGTGTTGTGGACTATAGAACACATCAAGAGGAGGAATTTCCTCTATCTTGAGCATAAGTTCAGAAGATGGGGTTATGGGAATATGTTATGTTTCTCAGACATTGGTAGTTACTCCTGTGACTATATTTATTGTTGTCTGTACATTTCTCACAGGTGTCTATGTGTTTTGTGTTTCAATATTAATCAAATCATTGAATGTTTCCCATTCCTTATCTAATTCAGTTCTGACTGATGATTGTTGTACAATGAGAGGGGGAAGATTTAACTGTGGAGAGGTTGAAATCTGTTGTTGTGAGAGCTCTTTAGACTGGGCAGTATCTCTTACTGACCCTTCACTTTTAGAGTGTTCAGAGGTTTCTCTTCCGGACTTTGACTTAGACTTGTTTGTACCTCAACTTCTACTGAGGCTGATACTAGGAGTTGGTTCCTTTACGGGTTCCAAGCGTAATTTATCCAAAGGGATAGTACTTAACCTCCTTTCTCTGTATATTTTGAATTCTTGAAACTCTGCTGGAGGAAACCGTATTTGAGCCGAATGTAGAATTTATTTAAGTGTGCCTTTTTCTTGAAACATGTCATCAAAAAGATCTTCTTCTTTAGAAAGCACTCTTATCTTGACTGCAGTAGTGAAATTTTTAACAATATCATATGGGTTGAATGGTATTCTTGGAAACTTGAACAAATGTAAACATGTAATATTGTTTACTTCTTTAAATGCATGACCAACATCAAATAATGAAAAGGCCCCACAGGCCACAGGAAATTGTGGCCAGATAGCCTTCTTCTTGTCCTTCAACTCTTTAGTCAAACCTCCTTCTCCGCAGGTTTGATAAGCAATTTCTCGGGCGATGAGTATATCAGGAATATATAAAGGTAAAACATGAGGAGAAGAAAAACTTCCAAAAACCCTAACATATGTAAACAATTCTTCTCCAAACCATCTTGCAACAGGTAGAATATCTACCTCTGCTTCAGGAGAAAACCTTGGAGCATCTTTATCATACAATATTCTGTACATGGGCAACATGATGCCATGGAAAATCTTGTAAAAACAGGGAATGAACTTTGAATCCGACAATTCTTTGTGATCAACATGAATGGGTAGGGGATATTGACTTGTCCATTTCCAACCCATTAAAGGAAACTTAGAAAAATAACAGATTGAATCCATCACATAAGAAGATAAGTAAAAAGGAGGATAAATCCTCTGAGAAACAATTCTCGTAGACCGATAATTCAAAATAGCCATGGCTAAGTTGTCAGATAATATCTTAGCCCAATCCACAATAGTAGCCTTAACATCAGCATTCAATAATGGAAGCCATTCAGGTGAAAACTTATTAATGTCTGGCTTTCCAAAAAGCCGACAGAGCATAGCAGCAGCAAAGCAATACGGAGAAGTGAGAGAACCAGTACTATACATACCGTGTTTATCTTTCTTCCATGGTTCGTCTCTCCTGGACCAGTCCTTGGTGCATTCTGCCAGGTTTTCATTTTCTTTGGCAAACTTCTCCATGAACTGTTTGTTATAAGTTGCCTGTGGTTCCGGCAAATGATACATAAGCCTCAAATCTTGTGGAGTGAATGAGCCAATGAGCTCTTGACCCTGAGTCTTAAACTATCTGTTCGTAATATCAGTGCTATCCAGCACCCATTTAACCATATCCATGTATGGAAGAATTCTAGGTCTCGCTGTTATTCGGTGCAATAATGAACAAGCTAACTCTGTAATGGATGCATCAGAAGACCCATGCGAGCCTACAGTAGCTGTAACCTCCATTACTCTGGGGTTCTCTTCTTCAAGTAGATTATAAATGCACTCCCAAGTAGTGATACCAGCGTCTTTGTTATAGGTGGTGTCTGTGTATAAGGGCGTCATTTCTTTATCTTCAGAACTTGGAGCCTTATCTTTCTTTCCCATAATACTCTGAATACTGCTTTGTATAGTTCTCAGTTCTTCGCTCCTGCAGTTCACGAATTAAGTGAGAATAATGATAGAAAAAAGGTGACGGGAAGGTTTTAAATGCTGAAAACGTATAAAATATACCACCTTATGTGAAATAACTCTTCAATCCGAACGAAACCATTTTCCATTAATGAGTGACAACCATTTCATTGATTAACATTAAAGCGCATAACAAGGTCTCAATTTATGGAAAGATTTTCTTCGTGTAATGAGCCTTTAAAGATCTGCGATAAGGCGATCTGTGATTTGCTTTGCAATATCGCAAAATCGCAATATCGCAGATCACAATCTCGTGGAATCACAATAGCGCAATATTGTAACATCGCAAAATCGCTATATCGCAATATCACAAGATCGCAAGACATAAAATATGACAAACATCCGTTAATGCATTTTCCTGCGAGACGCAATTTGCGATATATGTTATCGCACATCGGTGATTTTGAAGTTTCAGCGTAAGATATGACATTTGAAGCATGCGATGCGATGAATGTAGTTTTGCATCGCGATCTCGCTATTTTTTTTGTTCTGCTTATAAAGATGCATTCATTACCTTTTTGTGACGCGATATTCCTTAAAGAGTGATTTTATTCTCTGCTATCATAAAACTTAAGCTTTTTAGATTTTTCAAGGAATATTTTCCTAAGTTTATGATAGTAAGTTTTATTGAAGAAAGGAAAAACAAGTTCTAGAAAGAAAATATTTTTTTAGATTTTTTGAATAAGGATCCCCATTTATTTAGTATTAGTGATAATGCTAAATAAAAAAAGGGGGGGTTGTTGTTTGCCACAAAAATTGGCGATTCACTCGGAAGAACCAGTTATCTCTGCTTTTCTTTTGAATTTTTTAAACTTTCAAAAATAGAAAATTTTCCAAAAAATCAAAATTTATTATAGAAAGACAAAGTATATTATGCTTCTATCTATCAATGATATTTCGTTTCTTCTATATTCAATTTTGACTATTTACTTCCTCAAGCTAGTCCTTGTATCTATATCAGTCACTACTTAGTTTATAAAGATAAAAACAAAGACTTCTCTGTAAATCAGTTTTAAATATGCTCATTTGTCGTAGGTAGAGACACAGCTGTCAGCAAGCATTTATAGCTTCGACAGGGTTACTTGTTACCCAGCAATGATCCTATATCCTACTTAGAGAAATATACAGTTTTCAAAGAGAAATCCGTATCCACACTATTTACTTTCATTTTTCTTTTTTATCCTTAAAGAACAATGTCTTGGTTTGGTAGCCAATTGATGACAGTGCCACTCACTTGATTTATAACTTTGCTGAACAAGCTGGCTCGTGATGAGACCCCTTGCCTTTCGATTGCAACAAACTGGAGTCATTTCCCTGTTGTGGTATGCAGTATTGGCAAAGCCAGCAAGCTATAATATCTATGATCATGATAAGTCGGCTCGTGATGAGACCTCTTACTCTTTAATTTAAAGTGTATCATTAGATTATTCTCTGAATATTGTAATTTCCTAGGTGGGGAGGAAGTCATTGTTTCCTTAAGATAGCTCTGGACGAAAATGATAGAGTTTTTTGAAAATAAATTTTCTACAGAGAATCTTCATTTTGTTATTAATACTTTTCATTAGACTGATATAAAACAATTTCTCACTAAAAGTTGCTTTTTATCAAAATTTTCAAAGTTGAAACTAGTATCATTTCTAGGTTTAAAGCTTTTAACTCTTATCTTTAAATAAAAATGATCAATTTTCTAAAAGAATTCCATTTATATAAGTGAAAAAACAAAATCTAAAAGAGAATTTGTATCTTTTTCGTAAATTCCAAGTGTAACCATTAACAACTGGTTTTATTATGGAAAATAATAAAAACTAATATACAAAATAGAAGAATAATCTCCTATGAAAAATATTTTTTGAGGATATGTCCATTAACAGGTAAAGACTCTCTTTTTCCTGTTAAATCATGTAACATAAAAGTAGATGGACCTATGATCTCTGCGATTTGGAAAGGACCAAGCCACATTCGTTGAAATTTTGTATGTTTCCCTTTTTCCTCATGATCTTTGTCCCATTTTAAAACTACATCTTCGACCTGAAAGTCCTTTCTGGATGTCATGTTTGAATCAAAAGAAGCTTTAACTAACGCTTGGTGATGAGCATGAGTTTTTTTGGCCTGCTCTCTTTGTTCTTCTAGCTTAATTATTTCTTGTTGTCTTAGTTGCAAGGAAGAAGTTGGTGCTTCATCAATATATTGAACTAAGGCCAAAGAAGGAATTACTAGATGAGTTGGAAGAACCACTTCTTTTTCCCATAAACTAAATTAAAGGGAGAAGTGCCGGTGGAAGCTTTTTGCGTTATTCGATCTACCCATAAAGCATATATTAAAGACTTATGCCAATTTTTATGATTTAGATCAATGGTTCGCTTAATGATTATGATTAAGTTTTTATTTGTAGATTCAACTAACCCATTTCCCTATGGATAATAATTGGCAGAGTATTTAAGTTTGAAACCTCTCTTGAGTGAAAATTCAGTCATAGCATTGCCAGAAAAATACGATGCATTATCAAACATTAAAGCAGAAGGTAAACCAAACCTGGTGATTATGAACTGATCTATGAACTCAATGATATGCTTCGCATTAGCAGTCTTAAGAGGAACTGCTTCTACCCATTTAGTAAAATAATCAGTTGCTGTAATGATATACCTATGTTTCTTAGAAGAGTGAGGAACGATCTCACCTATTATGTCCAATCCCCATTGATCAAAAGGTTGTTCAATGTTGACTGGTTGTAATGGCAATGATGGTTTCTTTTGTCTTCCAGCAGCAGTTTGAAAAACTTGACATTTCCTTACGTAGCTATGTGAGTCCTTGAATAGTGTGGGCTAGTAATAGCCTGCACGGAGGATTTTATGTGCAGTAGTATCTCCAGCATAATGTCCACCTGCTAGCCCATCGTGAAGTTCCTGCAAGACTTTTTCAGCTTCATATTTCTCAAGACATCTAAGGAGAACAGAATCATAATTCATTCTAAAAAGAACATCATTCACAAGCTGATATTGTTTAGCCTTTAACCTCAGAGCTCTTTTCTTGGTGTAATTGAGATTTGGAGGAGCATATCCATTCTTTAGATAAAATATGATATCAGCATATAATGATTCAACATCGTTTAGGCTTACCTCATACATTTGTATCTCTGCAGATTGTTTTTCAGAAATAAGCGATGCTCCAGCTAGTATTTTGCAAAAGCCTTGACCTCTTACAATATTTGCTAGTTTGATTTCTACATCATATTCTTGTAAGGCAGTAACCTAATTGGCTCTTTTCTCACCCACATTTTGCTGAACTAAAATATTTCTTACCGCTGGAAACGGCACTATGATTTTTGTATGGGTTTTAAGTAAAAAGGGTCTAAAATATTTAATTTCTTTGAAAACAACATAAGCTTGTTTCTCTACATCTGAATAATTCAATTCAGCCCCCTGTAAATTTGAACTTAAGAAAGAAATTGGGGCTTCTGCCTTGTCTTGATTTGCTTGAGTGAGAATCGCAGCATATGATTTATCAGAGGCGAATGTATACAAAATAAAAGGATCAGAAAAATTTGTAATTGCTAAAGATGGAGCATTAACAATTGCTTGTTTGATCAGATTGAATGCCTCATATATGTTTTGGCCCCATTTTAAGTTTGAATTCCTTTTAATCATTGCTTGTAAAGGAGATACAATTCTTGAAAAATTTGGTACAAATTTCTTCACAAAATTAATCTGGCCAAGGAAAGATTGCATAGCTTTCTTGTTGTGAGGTAAGGGTATTTCAGAAATCTCCTTGATTCTATCAGGATCAATATGAATTCCAGATTTTGATACTATGAATCCAAGAATTTTTCCTTCACTTAATGCAAAAAACGATTTTTTGGGATTAAGTGAAATTCCATACCTTTGACAATGTTGAAAGATCTGTTTTAAGTCTTTAAGATGATTGCTTAGTTTCTTGGAATATACAGTTATATCATCCAAGTAAATTACCATTGATTTGTTAACTAATCCTTTGAAAGCGATGTCCATGGCTCTCTGAAATGTAGCACGAGCATTGATCAGACCAAAAGGCATATTTTGATATGTGTAAGTGCCCCATTTGGTTCTAAATGTAGTTTTCAATTGGTCATCGGGATGAACCAACACTTGGTTGTAGCCAGAGAAACCATCTAAGAAAGACATTAATTCTGATCCTGCAACTTCCTGCAATATTTGCTCCATAAGAGGCAAAGGAAAATTATCTTTTTGGCAGGCTTTGTTAAGATTTCGAAAGTCGATTCAAATTCTAATGTCTTTGTTCTTCTTTCTAACGGGAACCATATTGGAAACCCATTTAGAATGTCGAACGGGAAAAATAATCTTGGCTTTCAATAACTTATTGAGTTTCGATTTGATCTGATTTTCTAGATTGGGATGGATCTTTCTCAGCTTTTGTTGGACAATTTTTTCATCATTTATCATTGGGATAGTATGTTGGATGATAGAAGTGTCATAAGTTTTGAGTTCATCATAGTTCCAACAAAAGACACTTTTGTATTGTTTCAAAAGACGAACATACGCTAATTTTTCTTCGGGAGCTAGACCAAGGCCTAGATTGATATTCTGTGGTTTGGTATCAGTTCCTAGATTTACTAATTCATAATTCAAAGTTGAACTTTGCAGTTTTGAATTGGTAGATCTTTTGAATCGATCTTTCAAATCATAAAGGTATTCTAACTTGACTACTGACTTTGGCATAGCATTATTAGTGCTATCTTGTTGCAATTGTATGTCATGTTGGTCTTCATCAATTATCTTATTGGTGTAAGATCCTTCAGATGTGAGGAAACTTACAATATTAGGATCATCATTGAAAATCCTCCAATTGGTAATGTTATCAGGAATTGAGGGTCTAAATATTAATTCGATTGAAAATCAATCAGGGCTATAGTCTTCTGCAAGAATGAGTTTGGAGGCTACGTTAGCTAGGAGGTCTGCACTAGCATTCTGGATTCTGGGAATTGATGAAATATTAAATGCTATAAAGTGTTCAGTTAGATCTTGAACTAAAGATTGATAATGCTTTAAATGACCTGATAAACAATGTATAATATTGAGTACCTGTTTGATTATAATTTCAGAATCTCCGAAAACTTGTAAATATTTGATGTCTAATCTGATTGCTTTGTATAATCCTTGGACTAAAGCCTCGTATTCTGTGGTATTATTGGTGCAATCGAACTCGAGTCTACAAGTTAGCATAATTTTGTTTCCCTCTGGACTAACCAACACGCATCCGGCTCCTGCTCCTTCATTAGACATAGAACCATCAAAAAATAACTTCCAAAATAAAGATTTATTTACAGGGGTATCTACAAAATTAATGCATTTAGAACTATCTATTTGAGAACAAATTTATATTTGAGATAAAACAGAATGTTCTATGTAAGGTGAAGTATGAGCATTGAAATTTCCTAAGAAAGAATCAACTGAATAGTTGCCAATGATATTATTGTTGTATGCAACCGGTTCATTTTCTCCTTCCAGTTCTGTTACTATGTATTTCTGATGTTTTTCATGCTCAACCTTTATCTGATTTAGTTTACCATTGTAAGGAAGCCACATGTGTGATCAATCAGTTGTGAAGTATCCATGAAGTTTTTCTGACCAATATCTGCTAAGAATTAAGCCATAAAATTCTGGAATATCTGCAACTAAAATGTCGATAACTTGACATACCTTTGGATTAGATGACAGCCTTATGGTAACCTGATTTAATTCGCCAATCACTTCAACTTGCGATCGATCTAACTGGACTATGCGTACAGCAGATTTTTGCGGTTGAATGTTCAACTTTGCACATATAGATTTTGGTAGAATATTAGATGAAGCTCCAGAATCCACTAAACAATTATGAAAATTTTTATTGAAAACTTCATAAGTAAGAAGAAATGGAGGAGTATGAGATCTTGACCTTCCTCCAATTAAAGCGATATTTTCTAGATCAAATTTACTAATCGCATTAGTTGGAGGTCTTCCCATCTCGTTGGAAGCTTGAGAAATTACAGGATCGGGCAAAGGTTTTTCTGGTATAGCGTGTAATTCTTTCAAAAGTACCTTTTGTTGGTGTTTTAACTTGCTCAATTCATAAAAAGTGATGTTAGCCATAGTCTTCTTCATGTCTTCTATGATATTATACTCCATTTCATCCGAAACGATCAGTGTTTTTGATGGAGTTGATGAATTTGTTTGGACTGGGCTAGTTTGAGTTGCTTTGGATGTCGTTTTCTTGGCTGCAACTTTATCCTTAATCATTGAGCTTGCGCTCTTTGGCTTAGGAGTAGGTTGAGGAGGATCAAGTTGATTTCTACTTCGAGTGCTAACCGGGGATGCTTCTTGATCTTCCTCATCTGGGAGGATGAAATCCCACATACCTTGTACTTCTACAACTTCTTCTTCATCGGTAGTTTCTTCAGTAGCAGTTTCCTCTTCTTCTTCTTCTGATTCAGCATTAGTAATAGCATTTGGTGGCCTTGGATCAGTTGAAGGGTTTCTTCTAAAAGGTTTGAAAGATTTTTTAGAAGATGTTTCTGCCACTTGTTTCTTAATGTCAACCATTTCGTTGGACATGGTTTTCAAAACTTTCTGCAATCCTTCTAAATCGAATGGATCTTTCGATTGTTTTTTCTTGGGGTCTTCCTTAAAAGTAACCTTCTTGGATTTTCGTTCTTCTATCGCATTTTTCTTTTCTAAAGCAATGATACGTTTCTCTACTGCTATTGCTTCCTTCATATTGTCTGCTAAAGTTGTTTTGTTAGCCCTATCAACGAAGATTGCTATGTTTGATGGTAAAGCAGATATGTACCATTCACTTCGCACTTCTTCGCTAGGCTTGGAAGCAGTAGGAATTTTATTTAACAATTTATTGAAACATGAATTAAAATCCTTGATAGGCTCTTTTGACTCAGCTCTAAGATTAGACAAGTCATTGATCAGTGTCGCTGTAGACCTGTCATCACCAAACTTAGTCAAAAATTGATCTTGAAAGATATCCCAACTAGTAATAGATCCAGATGGTAATGAGAAATACCATGATCCAGCTGCTCCTTGTAGGGTATAAGGAAAAAGTTGGACAACAACATCTTCATTAACAACTCCATTGAGATTTATGGATAACATAAAGTTGTTTATATGTTCTTCTGCTAGCATGCCTGCTTCAGGATTAAACTTAGGCAGCCATTTTTCAGGATGGGCCGGTATTTGACTCAAGGGTGCAGGCATTAAGACTGCCCCTAGATTATTCCATGGCTTTTGGGCCATCACTGAACTACTAACAAATGAAAATGCAGATGATAATATTTGTGACTGTGAAGATGAAGATATTATGATTCGGATGTTTGAGAAGGAGATGCGGGTACAGGTGGGTGATGGTGATATTTGAAGTGGATGGGTGGATGGTTAAACAACGGTGAAGTGTTTGAGATGGATGATGATGATGAAAGAGTCTCAATATCAGACCATTTGGGTGATTTCCTAGCTCTTTTTCTTGTAGGTAGAGGTAACTCACTTGGCTGAATGCCAAGCTTTTCACTTTGTAATCTAGTGAGAGGATGAGCAGGATTATATTGCGAAGTCACACTGCCTTGAGATTTATCATACCTTTGAGGTGATATTGAAAATCTCTGAAGTTTATGAATCAAAGATTCGACTTCAGGAGGTTCAATAGCATATTCTTCTGAAAATTCAGGGTTTGTGGCAGTGTTTGTTCTTCTTTCGACTTCTGGTTCTAGATTTAAAATTTCTGAGTATGATGGAGAAGTCGGGGAAGATGGTGAGGGTGATTTACTCTCAGAATGGTATTTAGATTTAGATTCACTTGCCATTCATAGTTCGAGGCCCTCCTTCTAGCGCCAAATATGTTGAAGCCCCGAAAATTGGGTCTACAACAAGGGGGATACCCACCCGGTCCGGACCTTGGTTAGCAGCTCCTTTTCCGTTTGGTGTAGTGGGTCCAACTGGGGATAATGGGACCAGTTTCCCAATATGTGTGTGTGTGTGTTGAGAATTGATATTTCCTTTCTAAAAAGTTCCTAAATGAAATGCTTTTATTCTATTTCTAATCTAATAACATGTAAATTGTATTCTAACTAAACAGAAATATCTAGTTCTAAACTAACCTTAGATGTAATCTTTTTATTATGTGATCTAAAATGATTTCAAATAACAATTGGTAATAAATATCATTCAACTGTTATAAGAAAATAATTCAATAAAGATAAACCACTTCGTATAAAAAGTTAGACGAAACAGTAGTGAAAAACATATCACATAATAAGCTATTCATACATTAAGCATAAATAAATAGCTATCACCGTACAAAAGTGCCAAATGATAACTTAAACATTCAAGCGTTAATACATAAAAAACTGAACATAAATATCACTTTAACACAAAGGCAGAAATAGTTAAGAGATAAAAGTACTATTTATAACTAGTTCTACTCATGAGCTTCAAGCAATAATGACTTATATCATCTTAATCCAACATCCACTAAGAGTACAAAAGTGCAACATTAGTAGCAGATATTAAATGCGGATATCAATAAATCATGTTCCATTCATTCATCAAAACCTCCTCTGAGGGTGCAAAAGTGCATGTTCTGAAGACAAGTTTTTGATAAATTTCAGGACCCTTCTCTAAATGCACGAGAAGGGTTTAAATACTACTAACTAAATCTAAAAATAATTAATTACAAAAATGTAGAATACGGTTTAAATGACCATCCTCTTTTTAGGCAAAAATAAAGCAAAACTAATACTAAATCTAAAATTAAAACTTAACAACTAACTAACTGTGAATCTGTTCTTTGGAATTGCAAGTGTTCAGCATTGATCTGAGAAGAATAGGCTGGCCGACTTCAGATTTCAACTGTCCCGTGAAAACGAAATTGGCAAGAGCTGGCACTATCTTCTCGGCAGAATTGATGATACACTTGAGAGTCATGCATTGGCTGTGTGGTTTTACCAGACATGCCCAGTAAGAATCCCAATTTAACTTTGTTAATCCTTTAATAAATTTTGTCTTTTCTTGGGCTTTTTGTTTCCAGTCTGTCTGCAGTTGCTGTGCTTTTGGTAAGTACCCTGGAGTAGTTTCAGAGATCAGATTTTCCTTGTGTAAATTTTCATTTATACAATCAATAATATTGCTGATTGTTGTGGCTGCTTCTTCTGTCGCTTGCTCTGCTTTCTTGATTTGTGCATCCCATTCATTAAAAAGTATTTCTTTGTGATTTTCATTGATTATAGGTGCACCTGATCTTTTCCCCTCCTCTGTTTCTTGCCAAGCCAAATAGTCAGTAAATATTTTATCAGTTAAATCATAATCATGTCATAAGTCTACGACATGTTTAGTGATTTTATCACTTTCTTCACAATAAGAGTTCCATTCTGATATTCTTTGGCATAACATTTCTTGTTGCTACAGTAGTTGGTCATCTAAGGAAATAGACTCTGTGATAAACTCTATGAGCTTGGGATCATCTATGTGCATCTCTTGCATAACCTGTAGCTATTTCTCTTTTTCGGCCAAACTATTCTGATATTTAATCTGCATTTTTTGAAAATCTTGTTGTAATTTTTCAAGTTGTTTCTGAGCTTCACTGTTAGCATTGGCTTGTTGCAGCTGTTGTTGCAAGACCTGTACCTGATCTTCTTTCTCATTCAATAATTGTCGCACCTCAGATGCTTTTTCAATGGCTGCAGAGGCATAAGCTCTTGTGATCTGAGATAATTTAGTGAGATTTTCAGTTGGATCAGTAGCAGGATCTTGCCATAGAACATCTAAGTGTTCTGCATCATGAGAGGGCACATTTTCTAATTTCCTTTTCTTTCTTTGTCTTCTTACCATTGCCTTGTGTTGTGGACTATAGAACACATCAAGAGGAGGAATTTCCTCTATCTTGAGCATGAGTTCAAAGGATGGGTTTATGGGAATATGTTATGTTTCTAAGACATTGGTAGTTACTCCTGTGAATATATTTATTGTTGTCTGTACATTTCTCACAGGTGTCTGTGTGTTTTGTGCTTCAATATTAATCAAATCATTGAATGTTTCTCATTCCTTATCTAATTCAGTTCTGACTGATGATTGTTGTACAATGAGCGGGGGAAGATTTAACTGTGGAGAGGTTGAAATCTATTGTTGTGAGAGCTCTTTAGACTGGGCAGTATCTCTTACTGACCCTTCACTTTTAGAGTGTTCATAGGTTTCTCTTCCGGACTTTGACTTAGACTTGTTTGTACCTGAAATTCTACTGAGGCTGATACTAGGAGTTGGTTCCCTTACGAGTTCCAAGCATAATTTATCCAAAGGGATAGTAGTTAACCTCCTTTATCTGTATATTTTGAATTCTTGAAACTCTGCTGGAGGAAACCGTATTTGAGCCGAATGTAGAATTTCTTTAAGTGTGCCTTTTTCTTGAAACATGTCATCAAAAATATCTTCTTCTTTAGAAAACACTCTTATCTTGACTGCAGCAGTGAAATTTTTAACAATATCATATGGGTCGAATGGTCTTCTTGGAAACTTGAACAAATGTAAACATGTAATATTGTTTACTTCTTTAAATACATGACCAACATCAAATAATGAAAAGGCCCCACAGGCCACAGGAAATTGTGGCCAGATAGCCTTCTTCTTGTCCTTCAACTCTTTAGTCAAACATCCTTCTCCACAAGTTTGATAAGCAATTTCTCGGGCGATGAGTTTATCAGGAACATATAAAGGTAAAACATGAGGAGAAGCAAAACTTCCAAAAACCCTAACATATGTAAACAATTCTTCTCCAAACCATCTTGCAACAGGTAGAATGTCTACCTTTGCTTCAGGAAAAAACCTTGGAGCATCTTTATCATACAATATTCTATACAGGGGCAACATGATGCCATGGCAAATCTTGTAAAAACAAGGAATGAACTTTGAATCCCACAATTCTTTGTGATAAACATGAATGGGTAGGGGATCTTGAGTTGTCCATTTCCAACCCATTAAAGGAAACTTAGAAACATAACAGATTGAATCCATGACATAAGCAGATAAGTAAAAAGGAGGATAAATCCTCTGAGATACAGTTCTCTTAGATCGATAATTCAAAATAGTCGTGGCTAAGTTGTCAGATAATATCTTAGCCCAATCCACAATAGTAGCATTAACAGCAGCATTCAATAATGGAAGTCATTCAGGTGAAAACTTATTAATGTTTGGCTTTCCAAAAAGTCGACAGAGCATAGCAGCAGCAAAGAAATATGGAGAAGTGAGAGAACCAATACTATACATACAATGTTTATCTTTCTTCCATGCTTCGTCTCTCCTGGACCAGTCCTTGGTGTATTCTGCCAAGTTTTCATTTTCTTTGGAAAACTTCTCCATGAAATGTTTGTTATAAGTTGCCTGTGATTCCGGAAAATGATACATAAGCCTCAAATCTTGTGGAGTGAATGAGCCAATGAGCTCTTGACCCTGAGTCTTAAATTGTCTATTCGTAATATCAGTCCTATCCAGCACCCATTTAACCATATCCGTGTATGGAATAATTCTAGGTCTCGCTACTATTCGGTGCAAGAATGAACAAGCTAACTCTGTAATGGATGCATTAGAAGACCCATGTGAGCCTGCAGTAGCTGTAACCTCCATTACTCCGGGGTTCTCTTCTTCAAGTAGATTATACATGCCCTCCCAAGTAGTGATACCAGCGTCTTTGTTACAGGCGGTGTCTATGTATAAGGGCGTCATTTCTTTATCTTCAGAACTTGGAGCCTTATCTTTCTTTCCCATAATACTCTGAATACTACTTTGTATAGTTCTCAGTTCTTCGCTCCTGCAGTTCACGAATTAAGTGAGAATAATGATAGAAAAAAGGTGACAGGAAGGTTTTAAATGTTGAAAACGTATAAAATATACCACCTTACGTGAAATAACTCTTCAATCAAAACGAAACCATTTTTCATTAATGAGTGACAATCATTTCATTGATTAACGTTAAAGCACATAACCAGGTCTTGATTTATGGAAATATTTTCTTCGTGTAATGAGCCTTTAAAGATCTGCGATTTGCTTTGCAATATCGCAGAATCGCAATATCGCAGATCACAATCTCGTGGAATCACAATAGCGCAATATTGTAACATCGCAAAATCGCTATATCGCAATATCGCAAGATCGTAAGACATAACATATGACAAACATACGTTAATGCATTTTCCTGCAAGACGCAATTTGCGATATATGTTATCGCACATCGGTGATTTTGAAGTTTCAGCGTAAGATATGACATTCGAAGCATGCGATGCGATGAATGTAGTTTCGCATCACGATCTCGCTATTTTTTGTGTTATGCTTATAAAGATGCATTCATTACCTTTTTGCGACGGGATATTCCTTAAAGAGTGATTTTATTCTATGCTATCATAAAACTTAAGTTTTTTATATTTTTCAAGGAATATTTTCCTAAGTTTAGGATAGTAAGTTTTATTGAAGAAAGGAAAAACAAGTTCTAAAAAGAAAATATTTTTTTAGATTTTTTGAATAAGGATCCCCATTTATTTAGTATTAGTGATAATGCTAAATAAAAAAACGGGGGTTGTTGCTGGCCACAACAATTGGTGATTCACTCAGAAGAACCAGTTATCTCTGCTTTTCTTTTGAATTTTCTAAACTTTCAAAAATAGAAAATTTTCTAGAAAATAAAACTTTATTATAGAAAGACAAAGTATATTATGCTTCTATATATCAATGATATTTCGTTTCTTCTATATTCAATTTTGACTATTTACTTCCTCAAGCTAGTCCTTGTATCTATATCAATCACTACTTAGTTTATAAAGATAAAAACAAAGATTTCTCTGTAAATCAGTTTTAAATATGCTCATTTGTCGTAGGTAGAGCCACTGCTGCCAGCAAGCATTTATAGCTTCGACAGGGTTACCTGTTACCCAGCAATGATCTTGTATCCTACTTAGAGAAATATACAGTTTTCAAAGAGAAAGACATATCCACAGTATTTACTTTTATTTTTCTTTTTTATCCTTAAAGAACAATGTCTTGGTTTGGTAGCCAATTGATGACAATGCCATTCACTTGATTTATAAATTTGTTGAACAAGCTGGCTCGTGATGAGACCCCTTGCCTTTTGATTGCAACAATCTGGAGTCATTTCCCTGTTGTGGTATGCAGTATTGGCAAAGTCAGCAAGCTATAATATCTATGATCATGATAAGTCGGCTCATGATGAGACCTCTTACTCTTTAAGTTAAAGTGTATCATTAGATTATTCTCTGAATATTGTAATTTCCTAGGTGGGGAGGAAGTCATTGTTTCCTTAAGATAGCTCTAGACGACAATGATAGAGTTTTTTGAAAATAACTTTTCTACAGAGAATCTTCATTTTGTTATTAATACTTTTCATTAGACTGATATAAAACAATTTCTCACTAAAAGTTGCTTTTTATCAAAATTTTCAAAGTTGAAACTAGTATCATTTCTAGGTTTAAAGCTTTTAACTCTTATCTTTAAATAAAAATGATCAATTTTCTAAAAGAATTCCATTTATATAAGTGAAAAAACAAAATCTAAAAGAGAATTTGTATCTTTTTCGTAAATTCCAAGTGTAACCATTAACAACTGGTTTTATTATGGAAAATAATAAAAACTAATATACAAAATAGAAGAATAATCTCCTATGGAAAATATTTTTTCAAGATCTGTCCATTAACAGGTAAAGACTCTCTTTTTCCTATTAAATCTTGTAACATAAAAGTAGATGGACCTATCATCTCTGCGATTTGGAAAGGACCAAGCCACATTCGTTGAAATTTTGTATGTTTCCCTTTTTCCTCATGAGCTTTGTCCCATTTTAAAACTAGATCTCCGACCTGAAAGTCCTTTCTGGATGTCATGTTTGAATCAAAAGAAGCTTTAACTAACGCTTGGTGATGAGCATGAGTTTTTTTGGCCTGTTCTCTTTGTTCTTCTAGCTTAATTATTTCTTGTTGTCTTAGTTCCAAGGAAGAAGTTGGTGCTTCATCAATATATTGAACTAAGGCCAAAGAAGGAATTGCTAGATGAGTTGGAAGAACCACTTCTTTCCCATAAACTAAATTAAAGGGAGAAGTGTCGATGGAATCTTTTTGCGTTATTTGATCTGCCCATAAAGCGTATATTAAAGACTTATGCCAATTTTTATGATTTTGATCAATGGTTCGCTTAATGATTCTGATTAAGTTTTTATTTGTAGATTCAGCTAACCCATTTCCCTATGGATAATAATTGGCAGAGTATTTAAGTTTGAAACCTCTCTTGAGTGCAAATTCATTCATAGCATTGCCAGAAAAATACGATGTGTTATCAAACATTAAAGCAGAAGGTAAACCAAACCTGGTGATTATGAACTGATCTATGAACTCGATGATATGCTCGGCATTAGCAGTCTTGAGAAGAACTACTTCTACCCATTTAGTAAAATAATCAGTTGCTGTAATGATATACCTTTGTTGCTTAGAAGAGTGAGGAACGATCTCACCTATTATTTCAAATCCCCACTGATCAAAAGGATGTTCAATGTTGACTGGTTTTAATGGAAATGATGGTTTCTTTTGTCTTCCAGCAGCGGTTTGACAAAATTGACATTTCCTTACGTAGCTATGTGAGTCCTTGAATAGTGTGGGCCAGTAATAGCCTGCACGGAGGATTTTATGTGCAGTAGTATCTCCAGCATATTGTCCACCTGCTGGCCCATCGTGAAGTTCCTGCAAGACTTTTTCAGCTTCAGATTTCTCAAGACATCTAAGGAGAACATAATCATAATTCATTCTAAAAAGAAAATCATTCACAAGCTGATATTGTTTAGCCTTTAACCTCAGAGCTCTTTTCTTGGTGTAATTGAGATTTGGAGGAGCATATCCATTCTTTAGATAAAATATGATATCAGCATATAATGATTCAACATCGTTTAGGCTTACCTCATACATTTGTATCTCTCCATATCGTTTTTCAAAAATAAGTGATGCTTCAGCTAGTATTTTGCAAAAACCTTGACCTCTTACAATATTTGCTGGTTTGATTTCTACATCATATTCTTGTAAAGCAGTAACCCAATTAGCTCTTTTCTCACCCACATCTTTCTGAACTAAAAGATCTCTTACCGCTGGAAACGATACTATGATTTTTGTATGGGTTTTAAGTAGAAAGGATCTGAAATATTTAATTTCTTTGAAAACAACATAAGCTTGTTTCTCTACATCTGAATAATTCAATTCAGCCCCCTGTAAATTTGAACTGAAGAAAGCAATTGGGGCTTCTGCCTTGTCTTGATTTTCTTGAGTGAGTATCGCAGCATATGATTTTTCAGAGGCAAATGTATACAAAATGAAAGGATCGGAAAAATTTGGAGTTGCTAAAGATGGAGCATTAACAATTGCTTGTTTGATAAGATTGAATGCCTCATATTCGTTTTGGCCCCATTTTAAGTTTGAATTATTTTTAATCATTTCTTGTAAAAGAGATACAATTCTTGAAAAATCTGGTATAAATCTGTTTACAAAATTAATCTGGCCGAGGAAAGATTGCATAGCTTTCTTGTTGTGAGGTAAGGATATTTCAGAAATCTCCTTGATTCTATCAGGATCAATATGAATTCCAGATTTTGATACTATGAATCCAAGAAGTTTTCCTTCACTTAATGCAAAAAAGGATTTTTTGGGATTAAGTGAAATTCCATACCTTTGACAACGTTGAAAGATCTGTTTTAAATCTTTAAGATGATTGCTTCGTTTCTTGGAATATACAGTTATATCATCCAAGTAAATTACCACTGATTTGTTAACTAATCCCTTGAAAGCAATGTCCATGGCTCTCTGAAATGTGGCACCAGCATTGATCAGACCAAAAGGCATCTTTTGATATGCATAAGTGCCCCATTTGGTTCTGAATGTAGTTTTCAATTGATCATCAGGATGGACTAACACTTGATTGTATCCAGAGAAACCATCTAAGAAAGACATTAATTCTGATCCTGCAACTGCCTGTAATATTTGCTCCATAGGAGGTAAAGGAAAATTATCTTTTTGGCAGGCTTTATTAAGATTTCGAAAGTCAATGCAAATTCTAATGTCTCCGTTCTTCTTTCTAACAGGAACCATATTGGAAACCCATTTAGAATGTCGAACGGGAAAAATAATCTTGGCTTTCAATAACTTATTGAGTTCAAATTTGATCTGATTTTCTAGATTAGGATGGATCTTTCTCAGCTTTTGTTGGACAGGTTTTTCATCGTTTATCATTGGGATGGTATGTTGGATGATAGAAGTGTCATAAGTTTTGATTTCATCGTAGTTCCAAGCAAAGACACTTTTGTATTGTTTCAACAGACGAACATACGCTAATTTTTCTTCAGGAGCTAAGCCGAGGCCTAGATTGATATTCTGTGGTTTGGCATCAGTTCCTAGATTTACTAATTCATAATTCAAAGTTGAACTTTGCAGTTTTGAATTGGTAGATATTTTGAATCAATCTTTCAAATCATAAAGGTTTTCTAACTTGACTACTGACTTTGGCATAGCATTATTAGTGCTATCTTGTTGCAATTGTCTGTCATGTTGGTCCTCATCAATTATCCGATTGGTGTAAGATCCTTCAGATGTGAGGAAGCTTACAATATCAGGATCATCATTGAAAATACTCCAATTGGTAATTTTATAAGGAATCAAGGGTCTAAAGATTAATTCGATTGAAAATCGATCAGGGCTATAGTCTCTGAAGGAATGAGCTTGGAAGCTACGTTAGCTAGGAGGTCTGCACTAGCATTCTGGATTCTAGGAATTGATGAAATATTAAATGCTATAAAGTGTTCAGTCAGATCTTGAACTAAAGATTGATAATGCTTTAAATGACCTGATAAGCAATGTATAGTATTGCGTACTTTTCTGATTACAATTCCAGAATCTCCGAAAACTTGTAGATATTTGATGTCTAATCCGATTGCTTTGTATAATCCTTGGACTAAAGCCTCGTATTCTGCAGTATTATTGGTGTGATCAAACTCGAGTCTACAAGTTAGCATAATTTTGTTTCCCTCTGGACTAACCAACACGCATCCTGCTCCTGCTCCTTCATTAGACTTAGAACCATCAAAAAATAACTTCCAAAATAAAGATTTATTTACAGGAGTATCTACAAAATTAATGCATTTAGAACTATCTGTTTGAGAAAAAATTTCTATTTGAGATAAAACAGAATGTTCTAAGTAAGGTGATGTATGAGCATTGAAATTTCCTAAGAAAGAATCAACTGAATAGTTGCCAATGATATTATTGTTGTATGCAACCGGTTCATTTTCTCCTTCCAGTTCTGTTACTATGTATTTCTGATGTTTTTCTCGCTCAACCTTTATCTGATTTGGTTTACCATTGTAAGGGAGCCACATGTGCGACCAATCAGTTGCAAAGTATCCATGAAGTTTTTCTGACCAATCTCTACTAAGAATTAAGCCATAAAATTCTGGAATATCTGCAACTAAAATGTCGATAACTTGACATACCTTTGGATTAGACGACAGCCTTATGGTAACCTGATTTAATTCACCAATCACTTCAACTTGCGATCGATATAGTTGGACTATGCGCACAGCATATTTTTGCGGTTGAATGTTCAACTTTGCACATATTGATTTTGGTAAAATATTAGATGAAGCTCTAGAATCCACTAAACAATTATGCAAATTTTTATTGAAAACTTCATAAGTAAGAAGAAATGGGGGAGTATGAGATCTCGATCTTGCTCTAATTAAAGCGATATTTTCTAGATCAAATTTACTAATCACATTAGTTGGAGGTCTTCCCATCTCATGGGAAGCTTGAGAGATTACAGGAGCGGGCAAAGGTTTTTCTGGTATAGCATGTAATTCTTTCAAAAGTACCTTTTGCTGGTGTTTTAACTTGCTCAATTCATAAAAAGTGATGTTAGCCCTAGTCTTCTTCATGTCTTCTATGATATTATACTCCATTTCATCCGAAATGATAAGTGTTTTTGATGGAGTTGATGAATTTGTTTGGACTGGGCTAGTTTGAGTTGCTTTGGATGTCGTTTTCTTGGTTGCAAATTTATCCTTAATCATTGAGCTTGCGCTCTTTGGCTTGGGAGTAGATTGAGGAGGATCAAGTTGATTTCTACTTCGAGTGCTAACCGGGGATGCTTCTTGATCTTCCTCATCTGGGAGGATGAAATCCCACATACCTTTTACTTCTACAACTTCTTCTTCATAAGTAGTTTCTTCAGTAGAAATCTCCTCTTCTTCTTCTTTTGATTCAGCATTAGTAATAGCATTTGGTGGCTTTGAATCAGTTGAAGGGTTTCTTCTGAAAGGCTTGAAAGGCTTTCTAGAAGATGTTTCTGCCACTTGTTTCTTAATGTCAACCATTTCATTGGACATGCTTTTCAAAAATTTCTGCAATCCTTCTAAATCAAATGGATCTTTTGGTTGTTTTTTCTTGGGATCTTCTTTAAAAGTAACCTTCTTGGATTTTCGTTCTTCTATCGCATTTTTCTTTTCTAAAGAAATGATATGTTTCTCTACTGCTATTGCTTCCTTCATATTGTCTGTTAAAGTTGTTTTTTTAGCCCTGTCAAAGAAGATTGCTATGTTTGATGGTAAAGCTAAGATGTACCATTCACTTTGCACTTCTTCACTAGGCTTGGAAGCAGTAGGAATTTTATTTAACAATTTATTGAAATGTGAATTAAAATCCTTGATAGGCTCTTTTGACTCAGCTCTAAGATTAGACAAATCATTGATCAGTGTCGTTGTAGACCTGTCATCACCAAACTTAGTCAAAAATTGATCTTGAAAGATATCCCAACTAGTAATAGATCCAGATGGTAACGAGAAATACCATGATCCGACTGCTCCTTGTAAAGTATAGGGAAAAAGTCGGACGACAGCATCTTCATTAGTAACTCCATTGAGATTTATGGACAACATAAAATTATTTATATGTTCTTCTGCTAGCATGCCTTCTTCAGGATTAAACTTAGGCAGCCATTTTTCAGGATGGGTTGGTATTCGACTCAAGGGTGCAGGCATTAAAACTTCCCCTGGATTATTCCATGGCATTTGGGCCATCGCTGAACTACTAAAAAAGGAAAGTGCAGAAGATGATCCTTGTGATTGGGAAGATGAGGATATTATGATTCCGGATGTTTGAGAAGGAGATGCGGAAGTTTGAGTGGACTGATGGACAGTAACCTAAAGTGGAGGGGTGGATGGTTGACTTCGCGGTGAAGAGGTTGAGATGGATGATGATGATGAAAGAGTCTCACTATCATACCCTTTAGGTGATTTCCTTGCTCTCTTCCTTGTAGGTATAGGTAACTCAGTTGGCTGAATGCCAAGCTTTTCGCTCTGTAATCTAGTAAGAGGATGAGCAGGATTATATTGCGAAGTCACACTGCCTTGAGATTTATCAGATCTTTGAGGTGATATTGAAAATCGTTGAAGTTTATGGATCAAAGATTCAACTTTAGGAGGCTCAATAGCAGATTCTTCTGAAAAGTCAGGGTTTGTGGCAGTGACTGTTGTTCTTTCGACTTCTGGCTCTAGATTTAAAAATTCTATGTTCGATGGAGAAGTCGGGGGAGATGGTGAGGGCGATTTACTCTCAGAATGGTATTTAGATTTTGATTTACTTGCCATTCATAGTTCGGGACCCTCCTTCTAGTGCCAAATATGTCGAAGCCCCAAAAATCGGGTCTACAACAAGGGGGACACCCACCCGGTCCGGACCTTGGTTAGCAACCCCTTTTTCCTTTGGTGTAGTGGGTCCGACTGGGGATAATGGGACTAGTTTCCCAATATGTGTGTGTGTGTTGAGAATTGATATTTCCTTTCTAAAAAGTTCCTAAGTGAAATGCTTTTATTCTATTTCTAATCTAATCACATGCAAATTGTATTCTAATTAAACAGAAATATCTAGTTCTAAACTAACCCGGGATGTAATCTTTCTATTATGTGATCTAAAATTATTTCAAATAACAATTGGTAATAAAGATCATTCAACTGTTATAAGAAAATAATTCAATAAAGATAAACCACTTCGTATAAAAATTTAGACGAAACAGTAGTGAAAAACATATCACATAATAAGTTATTCATACATTAAGCATAAATAAATAGCTATCACCGTACAAAAGTGCGAAATGATAACTCAAACATTCAAGCATTAATACATAAACAACTGAACATAAATATCACTTTAACACAAAGGCAGAAATAGTTAAGAGATAAAAGTACCATTTATAACTAGTTCTACTCATGAGATTCAAGCAATAATGACTTATATCATCTTAATCCAACATCCACTAAGAGTACAAAAGTGCAACATCAGTAGCAGATATTAAACGCAGATATCAATAAATCATGTTCCATTCATTCATCAAAACCTCCTCTAAGGGTGCAAAAGTGCATGTTCTGAGGACAAGTTTTTTATAAATTTCAGGACCCTTCTCTAAATGCATGAGAAGGGTTTAAATACTACTTACTAAATCTAAAAATAATTAATTACAAAAATGTAGGATACAATTTAAATGACTGTCCTCTTTTTAGGCAAAAATAAAGCAAAACTAATACTAAATATAAAATTAAAACTTAACAACTAACTAACTGTGAATCTGTTCTTTGGAATTGCAAGCGTTCAGCATTGATCTGAGAAGAATAGGCTGGCCGACTTCAGATTTCAACTGTCCCATGAAAACAGAATTGGCAAGAGCCGGCGCTATCTTCTCGGCAGAATTGATGATACACTTGAGAGTCATGCATTGGCTATGTGGTTTTACCAGACATGCCCTTTAAGAATCCCAATTTAACTTTGTTAATCCTTTAATCAATTCTGCCTTTTCTTCGGCTTTCTGTTTCCAGTCTCTCTGCAGTTGTTGTGCTTTTGGTAGGTACCCTGGAGTAGTTTCAGAGATCATATTTTCCTTGTGTAAATTTTCATTTATACAATCAATAATATTGTTGGCTGATGTCGCTGCTTCTTCTGCCGCTTTCTCTGCTTTCTTGATTTGTGCATCCCATTCATTAAAAAGTATTTCTTTGTGATTTTCATTGATTATAGGTGCACCTGCTCTTTTCCCCTCCTCTATTTCTTGCCAAGCCAAATAGTCAGTAACTCTTTTATCAGTTAAATCATAATCATGTCATAAGTCTACGACATGATTAGTGATTTTATCACTTTATTCACAATAAGAGTTCCATTCTGATATTCTTTGGCATAACATTTCTTGTTGTTACAGTAGTTGGTCATTTAAGGAAATAGACTCTGTGATAAACTCTGTGAGCTTGGGATCATCTTTGTGCATCTCTTGCATAACTTGTAGTTGTTTCTCTTTTTCGGCCAAATTGTTCTGATATTTAATCTGCATTTGTTGAAAATCTTGTTGTAATTTTCCAAGTTGTTTCTGAGCTTCACTGTTAGCATTGGCTTGTTGCAGCTGTTGTTGCAAGACCTGTACCTGATCTTCTTTCTCATTCAATAATTGTCGTACCTCAGATGCTTTGTCAATGGCTACAGAGGCATAAGCTCCTGTGATCTGAGATAATTTAGTGAGATTTTCAGTTGGATCAGTAGTAGGATCTTGCCATAGAACATCTAGGTGTTCTGCATCATGAGAGGGCACATTTTCTAATTTCTTTTTCTTTATTTGTCTTCTTACCACTGCCTTGTGTTGTGGACTATAGAACACATCAAGAGGAGGAATTTCCTCTATCTTGAGCATGAGTTCAGAGGATGGGGTTATGGGAATATGTTCTGTTTCTGAGACATTGGTAGTTACTCCTGTGACTATATTTATTGTTGTCTGTACATTTCTCATAGGTGTCTGTGTGTTTTGTGCTTCAATATTAATGAAATCATTGAATGTTTCCCATTCCTTATATAATTCAATTCTGACTTATTATTGTTGTACAATGAGAGGGGGGAGATTTAACTGTGGAGAGGTTGAAATCTGTTGCTGTGATAGCTCTTTAGACTAGGCAGTATCTCTTACTGACCCTTCACTTTTAGAGTGTTCATAGGTTTCTCTTCTAGACTTTGACTTAGACTTGTTTGTACCTGAACTTCTACTGAGGTTGATACTAGGAGTTGGTTCCTTATGGGTTCCAAGCGTAATTTATCCAAAGGGATAGTAGTTAACCTCCTTTCTCTGTATATTTTGAATTCTTGAAACTTTGCTGGAGGAAACCATATTTGAGCCGAATGTAGAATTTCTTTAAGTGTGCCTTTTTCTTGAAACATGTCATCAAAAAGATCTTCTTCTTTAGAAAACACTCTTATCTTGACTACAGTAGTGAAATTTTTAACAATATCATATGGGTCGAATGGTCTTCTTGGAAACTTGAACAAATGTAAACATGTAATAATGTTTACTTCTTTAAATGCATGACCAACATCAAATAATGAAAAGGCCCCACAGGCCACAGGAAATTGTGGCCAGATAGCCTTCCTCTTGTCCATAAAATATTTAGTCAAACCTCCTTCTCCACAGGTTTGATAAGCAATTTCTTGATCGATGAGTTTATCAGGAACATATAAAGGTAAAACATGAGGAGAAGCAAAACTTCCAAAAACCCTAACATATGTAAACAATTCTTCTCCAAACCATCTTGAAACAGGTAGAATGTCTACCTCTGCTTCAGAAGAAAACCTTGGAGCATCTTTATCATACAATATTCTGTACAGGGGCAACATGATGCCGTGGAAAATCTTTTAAAAACAGGGAATGAACTTTGAATCCCACAATTCTTTGTGATAAACATGAATGGGTAGGGGATCTTGAGTTTTCCATTTCCAACCCATTAAAGGAAACCTAGAAACATAACAGATTGAATCCATCACATAAGAAGATAAGTAAAAAGGAGGATAAATCCTCTGATAAACAGTTCTCTTAGACCGATAATTCAATATAGCCGTGGCTAAGTTGTCAGATAATATCTTAGCCCAATCCACAATAGTAGCATTAACAGCAGCATTCGATAATGGAAGCCATTCAGGTGAAAACTTATTAATGTATGGCTTTCCAAAAATCCGACAGAGCATAGCAGCAGCAAAGCAATACGCAGAAGTGAGAGAACCAGTACTATACATACCATGTTTATCTTTCTTCCATGGTTCGTCTCTCCTGGACCAATCCTTGGTGCATTCTGCCAGGTTTTCATTTTCTTTGGCAAACTTCTCCATGAACTGTTTATTATAAGTTGCCTGTGGTTCCGGCAAATGATACATAAGCCTCAAATCTTGTGGAGTGAATGATCCAATGAGCTCTTGACCCTGAGTCTTAAACTGTTTGTTCGTAATATCAGTGCTATCCAGCACCCATTTAACCATATCCATGTATGGAAGAATTCTAGGTCTCGCTGCTATTCGGTGCAAGAATGAACAAGCTAACTCTGTAATGGATGCATCAGAAGACCCATGCGAGCCTGCAGTAGCTGTAACCTCCATTACTCTGGGGTTCTCTTCTTCAAGTAGATTATACATGTCCTCCCAAGTAGTAATACCAACGTCTTTGTTACAGGCGGTGTCTGTGTAGAAGGGCATCATTTCTTTATCTTCAGAACTTGGAGCCTTATCTTTCTTTCCCATAATACTCTGAATACTGCTTTGTATAGTTCTCAGTTCTTCGCTCCTACAGTTCATGAATTAAGTGAGAATAATGATAGAAAAAAGGTGACGGGAAGGTTTTAAATGCTGAAAACGTATAAAATATACCACTTTACGTGAAATAAATCTTCAATCAGAATGAAACCATTTTTCATTAATGAGTGACAACCATTTCATTGATTAACATTAAAGCGCATAACCAGGTCTCGATTTATGGAAATATTTTCCTCATGTAATGAGCCTTTAAAGATCTGTGATAAGGCGATCTGCGATTTGCTTTGCAATATCGCAAAATCGCAATATCGCAGATCGCAATCTCGTGGAATCACAATAGCGCAATATTGTAACATCGTGAAATCGCTATATCGCAATATCGCAAGATCACAAGACATAACATATGACAAACATCCGTTAATGCATTTTCCTGTGAGACGCGATTTGCGATATATGTTATCGCACATCAGTGATTTTGAAGTTTCAGCGTAAGATATGACATTCGAAGCATGTGATGCGATGAATGTAGTTTCGCATCGCGATCTCGCTATTTTTTTGTGTTATGCTTATAAAGATGCATTCATTACCTTTTTGCGACGCGAGATTCCTCAAAGAGTGATTTTATTCTATGCTATCAAAAAACTTAAGTTTTTTATATTTTTCAAGGAATATTTTCCTAAGTTTATGATAGTAAGTTTTATTGAAGAAATGAAAAACAAGTTCTAAAAAGAAAATATTTTTTTAGATTTTTTGAATAAGGATCCCCATTTATTTAGTATTAGTGATAATGTTAAATAAAAAAGGGGGGGTTGTCGCTGGCCACAACAGGACCCAAGTTTACATCATGCATCCAAATATAGTGGGACTACAACCAATATATACACCATAATAAATGACTTGGACTTCCATTGACCCATACATATCTAATTACAAGACATACTAGACACCAAGGGTCTCTCCATGATAATTGTTCCCAAAACATGAGAAAATGATAATACATGGATTTTACATCCACACGCAATGGTGCTCTCATCAATACATGCCCAAAACATGAAATATCATGAGCACATGTCAATAGTGAGCAATGAATATGCTCCATATGGCAACAACAAAAAAATATAATACATGGCATGTGAATCAAAACATAAGTCCTCCATGAGCAATAATATAATCTCTCAATGTGTAGTAGAAATAATAGGAGAAATATCAACATCATATGCTAGTGCATGGTCACTCAACACCTTCACCATCACCATCTCATTAATAAATATCTTGCAACAAAGTCATGATAACCACCAGCATCCACCATGCTCCATTTGGAAGAAAAAAAATGCTCCCCCCTGAATGTGTGACCCCCCATCACACCTAGACAATAAACATAATAATAACTATATGGCTTTCATATCAACATTAGCATCATCCAAAACCAAAACATATATATAATCCAAAACTATCAACATATTTACATGGTTGCTCCAACTAAAATCAAAATGAAATAGAAATAGAGCAAAAACTGGAAATAACACTTCAAACCTCAAGGATTCCCCCTGAACACATGCATCTCATACAACATACATAATTCTATTCATGTACACTTTCTGATATGATTTCACGATTAAATATTTGCATGCAACTCATTATGCAATCATATTCTCCCCTTGAGACCATGCAGACCTCAATTTTTGGTTGGAGATCCTTATTGCTCTTTTCTCCTCCAAAATTTCATTTGTTGATACTTCTTCTTCTTATGTGTTTGGCCTTGAATATTCTAATCTCTCTGGTGGGATATCCTAAAACACATGGGAATATTTCAATACTTGGTCTTATAGGAAATATTATCACATACAAAACACCTAATGTGACCAAAGAATAGATGAATAAGCTAATTTCTTCTATTGATATGATTTCCATTCCTTGCATGTTCCCTGTAGTTAATAACCCTATGGAAAAAATAATTGCATGAGAAACAGTAACCATAAAATGGACTATTATTCCCGACATATGGATATTTTATTTTCATGCATGCTTGATGTGGCTTATCCATTGGATGCTCCTTTTGTTGAGAGGATTTGATCTATCCATCATTCCGCAAGTTACTACTATGTGTCCACGAATTCCACAATTATAGCACTTTCCATTTATATTCGTCTTCTTGTTACTTATTCAATTTTTATGTTTCTTCTTACATGACTCATGGATCTCATTATTTTTGTTGCAACTAGGTGCTCCAACAATTTTTTATTTTCTTGTAGATGCTTGAGCACTAGTTTTGAACCTCTCCAATTCTTCCCTTGCAAAAATTGCTTCGCCCTTCAATTTCTGAAACTCATCCTCTATCTCACTGTATTTCTTCCTCATTTCAATTTCAATATTCATTCCTTTTTGTAGCTGAGTTTTTAAATATGAGATTTATTCTTTGTATGCACACTCCTTTTCATCAAACATTTGCAACAACATTCGTTGATCTTTATTTTCACCCATGAGTGTTTGAATTTCAGCTTCTAGTGCCATTATTTTTTATTTCTTTTCATCTTTTCTATCACTAGAGCTTTTATATTATTCTTTTGAGGAGGATTTTATTTGTTACTACAATAAAAATAGAATCCTTTGCATTTTTCTCCATTTCTGAAAAATGCAATTTTCCTCCAAGATACAAATTCTGTAACTTGTCCAACATCTCTTTGGCAGTCTCACAATTCTTCACATGCATGCTATCATATTTTTAAATACTATTAAAAATAATGTTTTTAGCTAAAAAATTTGATTAATATTTAACTCCATATTCAACTAATTGCAAAATATCTTCAACAAATAAAAAATATGAATCCAAATTCACTCTCCAAGTTGCAAATTTACATTCGTGAAGTACTGGAATTCCTTGTTGATCCATTTTAAAAAAAATGCAACAATTCTACCAAATTTTCCAACATCCACTCCCTAGTGTTCAAGTTACACCAGAGAGCCCCACTCTGATACCAATTATTGAAAACTAGATCACTACTAAGAGGGGGGGGTGAATCAATAGTAATAACACATATAACCTTTTTACAATTTTTCTCCAATTAATAATTATTTAACCATGCACAAGCTGAAACACATAAACATATACCATAAAATAAAATATATAAATGCAACCACAAAAATACTCACCACAATGGAGATAAGTATGTCTGGTGGAAAACCCTCTCTAAGGAAAAAAACCACCACTGTTGTTTCATTTCTCAAATTTTATTATGTCAAACAATTCTTTAAATAGAGATACACATATTGCTACTATCAAATGGACATTGTTTCTCATGTGGGTCTATGGACTATGATCCATTGAAGGCCACCATGATCAACGATCCTCGCCCAATTACTGTTGAACTATATATCGACTCTACAAACTATGATCTGCTGGAAGACACCATGACCAACGAGCCTCACCCAGTTTTTTCCAAAATATCCAACCACCATTTGATTGAGAAATATGCTCACTTATATTGATTTTGTCAGAGTCCTCAAACTCTTCTCCTCTATGTAATTATTGTTTCAAAATGTTTCAGACCTTAACCGAGAAATTCTCAACATGAGCACTACAACAACATAGAAAATAAGAACAAACAAATAGAAAATTTGTAGCATTAGTTGCAATCAAAATATCCACACAAGATGAAAAAAATCTCCTCAAAACACTACTCCAATCCACACTTCAACACCTCACTCACTGCATAAATATAATGACTGAAATAAATTTCATCTTGTTGGGTGTGGAGTCTGATTATCTTCTTTATTTTGTATCATAGCGTTGGACCCCTGTTATAAATGAGGCGGCAACACCGCCCGTAATTAAACACTGCCTGGGGGGTTGCGGCTGCGACTTTATGGAGCCCCTCCCTAGTGGGGGGTTTCAGGGGCAGCGCCCCCGAAGCTAAAAACATATGTAAAATTTCCTTGTAAAAGTATTCTAATTTCTAGTCAATCTGGGCCATTCATTAGGCGGATGATCTGACGGTAGAAGTTATGTTTAATTTAGTGTTTTTTTCCCTAGAAGGCAACCCCTCGTTTTGTATGAGGGTATTGTATTGTGGTTGTGTATTGTATGTGTATTCTCAGAGCGATAAATATATAGGGAGACTGTGAGAGCAACAATAGAGGATATTACAACGGATCTGTTGTAGGTTGTGTCTCTTCGTTTTGATGGATAATAGAAAGGAAGGATTGGTTTTTTGGGGTGGACGTAGCCCAAACTGGGTGAACCATGTATATATGTGTCTCTCTGGTTTTATGTGTTTTGTGTGCTTGTGTTTTCCGCATAAATTATGTGTTGCATTGCTCTGTAATATATCATTTTCTAACAACTGGTATCAGAGCCGAAAGTCTGTTTGGTTGATAAACTTGCAGGAAAGAAGGGTTCATGGTTTGAGTGGGAGAAATGGTGGAAGATGGTAAGTTTAGGGTTGAGAAATTTAACGGCCAAAACTTTCCACTGTGGAAGATGCAGATGGAAGATTATCTATATTGGAAAGATCTGTACCTACCATTGAGCGGAAAAACAAAGAAGCCGACAACTATGACAGACACAGAATGGGAGATTCTCGATAGAAAGGAACTTGGAATAGTACGTCTATGCCTTGCGGCATCGGTAGCCTTCAATATTTTGAAGGAAACAACAACAGATGGTTTGATTAATACATTGGTGAAACTATATGAAAAACCCTCGGCCTCAAACAAGGTATTTCTTATGAAACATTTATTTAATATGAAGATATTGGAAGGTGGATCTGTTGCAGACCATTTAAATGATTTTAATACAGTTACCAATCAGTTAAGTTCTATAGGGGTAAAATTTGATGATGAAGTTAGGGCTCTATTATTTCTATGCTCATTACCATAAATTTGGAATGGTTTAGTTATGGCCATTAGTAACTCTGTCTCTAGATCTAGTACTTTAAAGTTTGATGATGTTGTCGGTGCTATCCTTAGCGAGGAAATGCGACGGAAAAGCTCCGGTGAGACATCAGGTAATGATTTGAGTGCAGAGTCTAGGGAAAGAAAAATGGAAAGAGGAAAGAGCTAAGGATATTGTAGTAAATCAAGGCAAGGCAGATCTAAGTCCAGATCAGGGATAGTGTGCTGGAAATGCGGAAAGAAAGGACACCTAAAGAAAGACTGTAGATATCGAAAGGGAAAAGAAGGAGACGCACAACAAGAAAACAATCGTGAAGCAAATGTGACAGGTGATGTGTTACAATATGATTTGATTCTTTCTTTCGAAAATGTTACTGATTCCTAGGTGGTATATTCAAGGGCCTCATTCCATGCCACACATGATAAGAAATATTTTCATGACTATATTCAAGGATATTTTGGACAAGTTCGTTTGGGTGATGATAAACCCTGTAAAATTGTTGGAATGGGTAAAGTTCTTGTAAAACAGTAGAATGGAAACCAATGGTTATTAAAGGAGGTAAGGCATGTTCCAGATTTGAAGAAAAACCTGATTTCAACAGGGCAGTTAGGTAGTGAAGGTTGTGTGACAACTTTCACAGATAAAACTTGGAAGGTTACCAAAGGAGCCCTGGTAATAGCAAAAGGCGAAAAGGTTGGTACATTGTATTTATGCAATGGTATTTCTAAATCTGTTAATGCTTTAATTTCCAAAGGAGCAGATGCAACATTATGGCATCATAGGCTCAGACACATGAGTGAGAAGGGGATGAAGATTCTTCACTCAAGAAATTTGTTGCCGGGTTTGAAGAATATTGATTTGGATTTCTGTGAGAATTGAATTTATGGAAAATAGAAGAGAGTCAGATTTCTCAGAGTTGGGAAAGAAAAGAAGAGCGAAAAATTAGAGCTTGTGCATGCAGATGTATGGGGACCTGCTCAGGTATCATCTCTAGGTGGCTCTCATTATTATGTTACTTTTATTAATGATGCAACTAGGAAAACTTAGATTTATTGTATTCAAAATAAATTTGATGTATTTGATACTTTCAAGAAATGGAAAGCTTTGGTTGGGATTGAGATAGGAAAGAAGTTGAAGTGTCTCAGATCAGACAATGGAGGTGAATATTGAAGAAAAGAGTTTGATAGGTAATTTTCAGAGCATGGAATTCATAGAGAGAAGACAGTTCCAAGAACACCACAATAAAATGGTGTGTCAGAAAGGATGAACAGAAAAATTATGAAGCGTGCAAGGTGCATGAGATTGCATGCAGGATTGCCTTTACAATTTTGGGCAGATGTTGTAGATACTATTATTTATCTAATAAAAAGAGGGCCTTCAAGTTCCTTGGATGGTGGTATTCCAGAGGAGGCATGGACAGGTAAAAAGGTAAACTACTCATTTTTAAAGCCTTTTGGTTGTGAGGCCTTTGTCCATATTAATAAAGAAAATAGAACAAAGCTTGAGGCAAAATCAAAGAAATGTACCTTTATTGGATATGGTGCTAATGATTTTGGTTATCGCTTATATGATTATGAAAATCACAAAATCATTAGTAGCAGAGATGTAATATTCAATGAAAAGGTCTTGTATAAGAATCAGCTGCAGGAAAAGAAACAGGAAAAAGAAAGCAAGGAATACACGGTTCTTGATGAGATAACTGAAAAAGTAAAGGTGCCTAAAAATAATAATAATCAACAACCACAGCAGCAGCAACCACCACAACAGCAACAGGCACCTCAAACACCTGAAAGTGGTGTTAGAAGATCTACCAGGATAAGTAGACCCCTTGAACAATACTCTCCTTCATTATATTATTTATTGTTGACTGATTCTGGTGAACCTGAATGTTATGAAGAAGCAATGCAGGTTGAAAGCAGGAAGAAGTGGGAGCTAGCCATGGAAGAAGAGATGGACTCCTTAATGCATAACCAAACTTGGGACTTAGTCAAGTTGCCTGCAGGTAAAACTACATTGCAGAATAAATGGGTTTACAGGCTGAAGGAAGAAGATGGAGGAAAACAGAGGTACAAAGCTAGACTTGTGGTGAAAGGGTTTGCACAAAAGAAAGGTATTGATTTTGATGAAATATTTTCTCCTGTTGTTAAAATGAATTCAATCAAAACTATTTTAAGTCTTGTAGCAGCGGAAGATTTACATCTTGAACAGTTAGATGTAAAGACAACATTTCTCCATGGAGATTTGGAGAAAGAGATCTATATGGAGCAACCAGAAGGATATGAGGTCAAAGGGAAGGAAAAATTAGTGTGTAGGTTAAAGAAGAGCTTGTATGGCTTAAAACAGGCTCCAAGGCAGTGGTATCTAAAGTTTGACAGGTTTATGTCTGAACAAGGTTATACTAGATGTCACTCTGATCATTGTGTTTATCTGAAAAAGAAAAATGATGGCGGCTATATTATATTGTTATTGTATGTAGATGACATGCTTGTTGCAGGGTCTAACATGCAGGAAATAAATGTGCTCAAAAGAAAATTGGCAAATTAATTTGCAATGAAGGATTTGGGAGCTACAAAACAAATCCTTGGTATGAGAATAACTAGAGATGGGAAAAATTGCAAATTAACACTGTCTCAGAATGAGTACATACAAAAGGTGTTGAAAAGATTTAATATGCAGAATGCAAAACCAGTTAGTACACCTTTTTATAGCCATTTAAAACTTAGTAAGGAGATGTGCCCCAAGACCCAAGAAGAAATGGATTATATGTCTAATGTTCCATATGCATAAGTAGTTGGAAGCTTAATGTATGCAATGGTCTGCACAAGGCCTGATATTGCACATGTAATGGGAATTGTAAGTAGTTACATGAACAATCCAGGAAAATAACATTGGATGGTAGTGAAATGGATTCTCAGATATTTGAGAGGTACCACAAATCAAACATTATGATTTGGTGGTTCAAACATTGCTCTACAGGGATATGTTGATGCAGATATGGCAGGTGATAGAGATAACAGGAGGAGCACTACAGGGTATGTATTTACTGTAGGTGGAACAACTGTCAATTGGGTTTCAAAAATTCAAAGTGTTGTTGCACTTTCAACAACAGAAGCAGAGTATGTTGCTGCTACAGAGGCTAGTAAAGAAATGATTTGGTTACAAAGGTTTATGGATAAATTGGATAAGAAGCATGATATGGGCACGTTATACAGTGATAGCCAAAGTGCCATTCATCTTGCAAAGAACTCAGCATTTCATTCCAGTACTAAACACATACAGCTCAAGTAACATTTCATATGGTCAGTGTTGGAAGATGGATAGTTGAAGCTAGAAAAGATACACACTACCCAGAATCCTACAGATATGCTAACAAAAGTTGTAACCAGGGAGAAACTGAGACTATGATCAGTTTCAATTGGTCTTCAAGTATGATGATGAATATGAGAAATAGCTAGGTCTAAAGTGGAGTCATTGTCCAGCAAATGAAGGAGCGGTGGAGTTGCTACAATCAGTCTCCAAGTGGGAGATTGTTGGGTGTGGAGCCTAATTATCTTATATATTTTGTATCACAGCGTTGGACCCCTGTTCTAAACGGGGTGGCAACGTTGACCGTAATTAAACGTTTCCTAGGGGGTCCAGGGGGTTGCGGCTAGGACTTTATGGAGCCACCCCCCTGTCGGGGGGTTTTGGGGGCAACGCCCCATAAGCTAAACACAGATGTAAAATTGCCTTGTAAAAGTATTGTAATTTCTAACCAATATGGGACGTTCATTAGACGGATGATCTGACAGTATAAGTTATGTTTAATTTAGGATTTTTTTCCCTAGAAGGCAACCCCTCATTTTGTATGAGGGTATTGTATTTCGGCTGTGTATTGTATGTGTATTCTCAGAGCGAGAAACAGATAGGGATACTATGAGAGCAACAAAAAATGATATTACAATGAATCTGCTGTAGGTTGTGTCTCTTAATTTTGTTGGATAATAGAAAGGAACGACTGGCTATTCGGGGTGGACGTAGCCCAAACTGGGTGAACCACGTATATCTGTGTCTCTCTAGTTTTATTTGTTTTGTGTTCTTGTGTTTTCTACATAAATTATGTGTTGCATTGCTCTGTAATATATACTTTTCTAACACATCTATCTGCTGCTACAACTGCAAACTATTTCAAAAAATCTGCATAGACAACTCACACAACTTGCAAGCTCTTCTCCAAGATCACTCTCACTCAACACACTAGGATAAATAACCAAAACATCATTGATCTATCTCTAATAAATAGATGAGATGATATGCTAAAATAAATAATTACCAAGAAATATTAGGCCTCACAACTGTGTTCATATGCTTGATTTGATCCAGATTCAACTCATTGACTCTATCAAACCAATAACTCCACTTTCCTTTTGATATATTTAACTTTAATTAACTTTTTGAGCCCCCACGAATTTTTTCGTCCATAAACCGAAAATTTTCGAACAAGAATGTCGCCACAACATGAAAATTAGCTGAGCATCCCGAGAAATATGGATAAAAACTCGTGAAAATTCTTGGTCACACTCACAATACTATATCCATGCGACTGGAACATCATAGTTTCTCGCACAGGCCTGTCTGCCAATGACTGGAGCTTTTCATTCGCTCCCACAAGGCTTGGCTCCATGCGATCAAGGCTAAGGATGAAGAAAACCAATTGATCTTAAGTCAACAACCTTTTTAAGTTGATGGAAAACCTTCCTCAACATCTGATCACACCTCCAAACCTATGTGTCAAGTATGTAATTAATGAAATAGACCAAGAAAAATTCAGTGACATGCAAGACCTATTCTTCCAACCTTAGTACCAAGAACAATACTTCCATCTTATCAAGCAGGAACTACAACCTCTCTAAACACTTCCAACACCTGTAGCAGCATCTCCAAATCCTACAATGATAGCACCAAGTCATACAACTTCCTTCAATACTAGTATAAGCACCTCAACACATGTAGCCATAACACAACGCATGTAGAAGAATATCCAATGCCTCCAACACATGTAGAAGAATTTGTAACATTTGTAGCAGCACTTCAACCACCTACAATATCATATTCTACAACACTACATGTCCATCTTTACTCAGCCTCCAAATCATCTTAACTAATCCATGCCACACATATGTTGACATCAATGCCAACCACTAGGACTGTCAAGCCAGACACACATGCACATGACAAGAAACCCCATGAACCTGTTGACATCAATGAAAACATTATAATGCCAACGCCATCAACTATAATTTTCTTTTCTTTTAACTCACCTTTATTGTACTTATTCTTGGTAGTACCAGAAGCATTTTATGGAGGCTCAGTTACTTTTCCTTGTATGAATTCCAAGACATCATTGTCATTAGCTATGATTTCCAACCTAATCTTCCAAGCAGCAAAGTTAGATGAGACACCCAACTTCTCATTTTCCTTTAATTAAGAGGTTGACATATTGAATTCATTAGTTAGGCTCGTTCAACTTACCGAAATATGTTTGCTTCAACTCTTGTCTCCTTTTGGGCTTATCCTTCACCTTATATTTTATACCATGTTAAGTTTACCATTGTTCTATGTTGTTTCAATTACTTTAGCCCAATTCAATTCTTCAATTAGAAATATTTTCAATAGAAATTAATTATTTCATCAATTAATAGTAAATAAAGGTAGAAAAGTAATGTAATGGAAATAAGATACAATCAACACATCAATAAGAGACACCATATTAGTCAAATACCAGGGAAAAACCCCACAACGAGGAAAACCTTTTGTAATTCTTCTTCTATTAGATTGTCATAAAATATTCAACAGAGAGTACAATGAGCCAATACAAAATTATCCATCAAAATCCACCAAGCAGTATCCAAGATATGATCCCATTAGAAATACTGATCAAAATTAAATTTTCTAGCCTACGGTCAATAGTGGTCAAATGTGGTCACCAGTCAAAATGAAACCCTAAGTCATGACCGCATGAAGCAAGTGTTCTTGCACTTAGTTGAAGTGTTCCAGCCACATAGATAACATTGTGTGTGTGCGCGTATAGCTGCAAATTTCATGTGACAACCCTACAACTGTGAACCAAATCTTTAATCGACACGTGCAAGCTTCATACCCTACAATTTTAGACTTGTATGGACCAAATTCGATGACCCCACTTTAGACCTGTGCAAACCAATCCAAAGGAGGGAGAGGAAAAAACTTGATGATGATTTCCAAATGAGGGTCCTTTGAATTTTATTTATAGGCTTACAAGGGTGTCCAAGTTCCTTTTAGCATCGACCTATCCTTTTATGCACATGTTTTATTCACTTCAAAATTACACTTTCCTTTGTACAAATAAAGTGCTTAAAAATTCAAACCTGTTCCTCTCAAAAAGAGGAATCTATTCCAATGATTGAAATTTGTCACCAAGCTACCAAATTAATATTCCATTTCAGTTAGGGATAAATTCCAATTGCATCATGTAACCATCATAAATATCCTGTCATCATATCATGTGCCATATCTGCTCAACTCCTTCTGTTGAAGCATTATCAAATCTAAAGAAGAATAATCATAGGGGATCTTCAACTACCACCCTCTATCCATCGGGGAGCCACTGCTACCACTTGGAATAACTACTAGTAGGGAGCCAATGTTGCTACCTGGGAATCTCTGCTAGCAGGGAGACAATGTTGATACCTGAGAATATTTGATAGTAGGGAGTCAATGCTATGACCCAGGAAACTCTTCCAGTAGGGAGCCAATACTAAGCCCTAAGAAACCTTTTCCAGCGGGCAACCAATGGTATAAAACTCTGCTAGCGAGGGGCCAATGCTATGACTTGGGAAACCTACATACAATAGGAGGGATGCCACTTACTTTATAAGATAAGGACCACACCTATCTTACTATTAGTTGATAATATGAGGGAAACCACTTATCATAAATGGTAAGGATCGTGGTTATACTATTATATGATCATCTTCCTAACATGACCCTCAAGAGTTAGTGGTAGACCACCTACATCTCTAGCTTGAGCAGGATACCACTTACCATAAATAGTAAGGTAACACCTAACTCAAGCATCCAACACCCATTGGCTGGATGGGTGGGAAAGAAATATTTAAAATAAGGTATACTCTATGTAGACCAATATATGGGGAGATACCTAGATTTTCAAAATGGATAAGGATCACACACACCCTATGGGTAACAGATAGGGGAGATACCCTATTGTCTAGAGATCCCTCATTCCCATGAGCTCTATGACTTAAATCCTCACCCTGGGAGCTCAAAGAGGGAGGAAGAGCTAGCTCATTATCATCGATCAACCCAGACCCTTATCTGGAAGGGTCACATCCATCATCCAAGTTTATTTATGTCTATAATATACTCATTAGTTATAGTATAATGAATTCTCTTAGCCGAAATATTATTGGTGTATCTATATAGTATCATATCTCCAGAATATATCATACCACAATCCTTCTTAAGCATTATCATCAGAGGCTCACTACCTATCAGGAATACATTGTCAATATATAAAACGAAAATCAAAGGCATAGCTTGGACTAGTTTGAAGTGGAGGTTCAGATCAATACTACTACTTGTGAATCCAAGTTTTCAATTCAGGCATACTAGGCCCAGGGATATTTTTTTCAAACCACATAATGCTTTCGATGTAAAAATGTAAGTATTTCTATCTTGTAAGTCAAACCCCTAAGGTTGCACAATGCATACCTCTTCCTTGAACCTTTCAATGCTTTCATATGCTTCACACTTCTTCTTGTATAACCGTTTTGAAGTTGCACCATCACATATATCATTCTTCAAAATTGATTCATTAGCCTTATCATCCTTCTAGACTTTTTTTCTCACAACTACTTCATTTTGTTCATAATTCTCATTGGTATTGATCATGTTAGATGGGAATGGCCCCTAGAATTCTCTTTATTTCGGTTCCATAGCTCACTTTGATGATTGGTTTCATAGATTTTTGCTAGAATAGGTCTTCCAATGACTCTATATAGTCATCCCACTCTAGACCCCAAGATAAATGCATCTTTCATTTGGGATCCCTTTGCTCAGGAGTGTACCTTTCTGTTAATGAAGGATATTCTCATTCCTTTGTCTTCCAAGGCAGAAATAGATATCATGTTCTTATTTACTTCTGAAACATACATCACTTCATGAAGAATAATATATTTTCCATAGTCCAAATCAAATTTGATAGTACCAAATCCCATCACTGGCTATGTAGAGTTGTCCCCAAGAATAATCTTCAAGCTTGTCTCCATCTGAACCAAATTTGAGAGGACTTCCTTATAGCTGGTGAGGTGTCTAGAAGCCCCATTATCTATGAAAAAACTATTGTATGAATCCAAAGGATAAGAACTGGAAATGGTTGAAATAAGAATATATTCAGATTGACTAGTAGCTATGTTACTTTCATACCTAGAGCTTCTTGACTTCTTTTGAGGACAAGGACTTTCTTCACACTAATTCAAAGTATATCTTCTTCTTTGATTGTCTCTCTCTCTTCTATCACCTCGACTTCTTGTACCGTCACTTCTTCTTCCATCAATTCTTCTTCCTCTATCATCGTATTTTTTTTTAGATTCAGTCGGATCTCGGAGCATCTCTCTTTCTTAGAAATTCTCGGGCATAGTGAAAACGCTTGTGACAGTTGTAACATTCAACATCCATTCATATTCTATAAGAGTTCTTTGACTTGGGAGAGGACCTATTTGAACTAGATGTTCTTCCTTTTACATTTTTCTTCTTATCTTGAGTAAGAAATGCAACAAGATATTCTTATCCATGCTTATGAATTATCCCTCTTGAAATCATCCTAGATTTTTCTTGAGTGAGCTTTCCAAAAAGTTCATCAAATGACGGAAATTTTTTTTATTTTTTATGGTGGTAATGAAGGTTTCCAAAATAGGAAGGAGACCTGCAAGAGTTTCCACTACCACAACCCTGTCAAGCAAAATTTCCCCAAATCTTTGCAATTGATCTCTAATATGAGATATCATCATGATATAGGATTGCACAATCTCTCCTTCATTCATCTTCATGTATTTTTGTTAATATTTCAAGGTGATGATTTCATTCAAAATGTCGAATTCATACATGTCAGCTAACTTATCATACATATCGTTATAATTTTTCAAATTTCCAAGTAAATGATCTTGTAAACCAGTCATTGGAAACTGGATCACTATTGAGAAGGGGGGGGGTGAATCAATAGTGATAACACTTATAATATTTTTAAACTTTTTCTACAATTAATTAATCTTTAACCATTGATGAGTTGAAACACATAAACATAGATCAGACTATCAAATATATATATGCAACCACAAAAAATATCAACACAATGGACACAAGTATGTATGGTGGAAAACCCTCTCCTGGGAAAAAAAACTACCCGCTGCTCAAATTCTATTATTTCAATTTTTTTTTTACATAGAGATACAAATATGGCTACTATAAAATGGGAAAGATTTCTCATACTAATCTACGAATTACCTTCCACGGAATGCCACCATGATCAACAATCCTTGGCCGATTACTTCTGAACTATATATCGACTCTACAGACTCTGATCTGCTAGAAGCCACCATGACTAGCGAGCCTCACCCATTTTCTACCGAACTATTAAACCACCATTGAATTGAGAATCATTCTCAATTGTATTGATTTCATCAGAGTCCTCCAACTCCTCTCCTTTATGTAGTTCTCATTTCAAAATGTTTAAGATTAGAACCAATAACTACTCAACATGAGCACCAACAACATAGCGTCAAAGCATAATCAAATAGAAAATATGCAACACTAGCTGCGATCAAAACCTCCACACAAAATATCCACATAATGTGAAAAACAATCTCCTCAAAACACTACTCCTATCCACATTTCAACACCTCACTCACTGCATTAATATAATGGCTAAAATAAACTTAAGATGTCTACTAATACAACTACAAACATTTTCAGAAAGTTTGAATAGACAACTCACACATCTCACAAGTTCTTCTCCTAGCTCACTCTCACCCAACACAATAGCATAATCAACCAAAAAATCATTGAGCTATCTCCAATAAACACATGCACTGAGATGCTTAAATAAATAATTACCAAGAACTATTGTGGCTCACAACTTTGTTCATATTCTTGATTTAATCTGGATTCAATGCATTGACTCTATCAAACACTAACTACACTTGTCTTTTTATATCTTCAACTTGAATTAAATTCTAGAGGTCCCATGAAATTTTCCAACCATAGAAAGAAAATTTGTTACATGTTTGTTATATTATTTCCACGAATTGTCACATGCGCGGGGGGGATAACCCCTCCCTGTTCTTTGTGCTGGGCATAGCAAGGGGGTCACAGGGGTTAGCAAGGGGTGGGCAGCACCCTAGGAATTTTTTTTTGGACCCAATTTTAGGTAGGCAGACCCGCCTATGGTTTTGTGCATGGGTTTGCACATGGTTTTGGGGCATGATGGTTTTCAACCCCTGGTATTTTGTAGACTCGATCAAGGGAACTATGGTTATGTTCTAATCCAAGGTTAATGGTTTGGGGTTTATGAATGCTTCGACATGTATATATATGTGTTGTAACAGTAAAAGGAACATAATGAAAAATCAAGCTGGTAGTCCCGATTTGGGATCTAGGGGAAAAAGCTCTATGTATATATGTTTTATGTTTTATGCTCTTGCTATTGTTTATATTCTGTTTTTAAGAATTCGTTTGCAGATAATTTATGTACAAGGTTAAAACCTATAAAATTTATGAACAATAATGTTAGCACAACATAAAAATTAGTTGAGAAACGCAATAAATATGGAGAAACAATTGCGAAAATGCTTGTTACATATCATTTTGTCACCGTCCCTGCAATCCCTCGCCCCACATATTGGAGGGTCTTTCCCGTGACCTATGAACAGTGTCATGCTCTGCAAACACCTTCTTTGCATCCTTCTGCATAAGGACATCATTTCTCCTGTTGAACATTTTCTCAGAAAGCCCATAAAAACCTATGTTTTGGCATTGGCGCAGGTATCCAGTTCACCCCTCGCGCTAGTGTGGAGGATGTACACTAGAGGCCACGCCAACTGGCACTCTGTCTCTTTGTTGTGCCTGCGCCAGCCTTTTTGGGAATTTTTTTTAACAAATTAGAGGCGGAAGTTTCCTTTAACCACTTCAGGGATGACTCATAGCAAGTGGTTAAACTTGATAAGCCACGGATCTCTTCCTTTAGGTAGTGGTTTTAGAACATTATTTAAGATATGACTCCCCTCCATGATTATAGGGATCCTAACCTCTCCTCCTTCCTCTATATAAACAGGCCTTCTCCCTTTACAAAAGCTAGCTGAACATATAGCCAAGAAGGTGAACTTGGAGAAGAGATACTATAGTTGAGTAATCTCTATCGAGAAAGTAGAACGAGGGAGAATCCCGTAGAGAGAGTCCTGTCCGAATTCCCGACAAGCTTTGTGAGACGCGCTCCACTGGAACCCTGTTGGAGCAGACCGCAACGTTGGAGCTTGGTTGTACTCTTCCTTCCTTTTAATAATATACTCGACTATGGTATTGGTTCCATCTTCGTGTTGTGTTTATTGATGCATTGATTTAGTCTTCTTCGACTGAATGATAGTTACAGATGCGAAATAGTATTTTGTATGTCGTCTTTATTTCTTGTGTGTGTGCAGGTATCTGAGCGTGAGAACGAGCGGATCATGATCTGTCGAACCAGGAGCGAGAGGTAGTCACTCTTTTGACGACAACAACGCAGGATATACGGTAAGTTATCTATCGAATCTCCATTCATCCATTAACTAGGAATTGATGTCATATCATGTCTTGTTTGTGGCTAGACCCACTCTAGGGCTAGTGAGATCGCCTCTGTCTGCAGAGGGGATTTACCTCACCAACAAATTGGTGACTCCATTGGGGATCAGTGTGATTTTGTCTCTCTTCCATTAGGTCTTCTTCTTGGTCTTATTCTTGGTCTTTGCTTGCTTAGCATGCTTTTTCTGGTTGTTTTTTGCTGAGTCTTAGACCCCTGTTCAGCCCCAGAGGATCAGATTTGACCTCTATTTTTCCAAAATTTTCATTTTTCCAAGTTTGGCTTGATTGGAGCGGTTTCCAATCTGACATTTGTGTTGAGCCCTAAAGATGTCCTTTCCTTTCACAAAATTTCACTCCATTCCATTTTTCCTTTATCAGTTATAGGCTTAAAAGTTCAATAGGAATGATTAAATTCACTTTAAGAATGCATGCAATGACTGACTTATTATACTTTTGTGGTTTTGTTGTCGTAGTGATTTTTTATCAGACTTAGCTACAGAATGCAGCCATTCTATACCTAGTCGCATATTCCGCAGCCATCTTTATGTTCACACGGGTTACAGGTGTCATTTGAGGGAAAAATGCATATGGTTAAATTCCAGAACACTCCTACATCATTCCTTGCCCTCTACGAAGGTTGAGCAAAAATTTGCAAGTGGTTATGCATGTGGAGAAAACCAAAACTAAGAAGCAGACTTCTACAAGGATAAGGACTCTGCAGGTGTCTTCAGCAAAATACGAGTCCTCAACAGGAGTTCTAGTTCGATTTTGATTGTAAAAGACACCTATGCCTATTTCTCCTCAATGACAGTTATGTATTTTCTTATAAGAATAACTAAGTGAACCAAGAAACAATTAGTTAGTTGATGTTTTGTTTTTAGTCCTCCAAGACTGTAATACTCTGTTTCTGAGCGTTTTTCCTTTAATGAAAGAAGTACAACTTTAATGCATGTTCTGAAGCAATTTTAAGGAGTTAAGGATTCGTGTGCTAATCTGATGGTAGAGGGCCCCTACTGTCCGAAAGACTTTGTGCATATTTTCTAGATAAGTGACCTTTAGCTCTGTTTCGTTCTTAATCTAGGCAGTTTTTCTGAGCATCATGTTCTATGTTTACTTACATTGAATATTACAATCAATCCTGTTCTCATGAACTGTTCCAATATATCACTAACACATGAATGAGATAGAGCTGTAGTAATTCGGAGGTTAATTGCATTTTAGTCCATTTCTGTTCATTATATTTCAAGTTTTATTATTTAATTGCATTCTAGTCCTGTTAATTAGACTTAAAATACCCTCATTATTTTACAAGTTTCTCTTGTTCTTAATCTCTTCTAACACATCATTATTATATGGGCAAGAATTAGTTATATCATTTTGAGTTCCTGACTGTTCTGCAATTTCTCATAATTTTACAAACAACCTTTTTCCAAAGTTATTCCAAGAGATATCTAACCCTTGAATGAGGCTTAATAGTAACATTTTGAGTTGTAGAATGGGTTAATTCTAGTGTCATATGTTATTTTAGTATAGGGTTCCTTACTATGTTGCAGATAATCTTTTCTCAAAATGTTCCAACAAATTTCTAACAATGGATGAGATTTCCTCTATGATATTTTAAGTTGTTGTTTACTAAAGAGAACCTCATTACATCAAACTTATCCTTTTTCTCAAATTGTTCCAACATACCTCTAATGAATTGAATTGGAATGAGTTTAATGTTATGATTTACTTTTCTTGTCAAGCTTTACAATCTGTGGATTAGCATTTTCTGTTCTTAGGTTCCATACATAGCCCAAAGTAGATTTTGCTCTGTTTTAGTGTGATCAATAACTTCTCTTTGCCAATAATTTAGTTCTTTTCCTCTTATCATAAAAACACAAAACCAAAAACACTAGAAAAACACTAAACACAACGAAGTAGGAAGAAGATACCTAGGCACATATAGTGCACTTCACTTCAATAGTTTACTAGCCCTGGTTGACAATTTATGACATCAATTTAGGAACACTAAGCTGAGTAGACATTTTGGCACCGTTGCCGGGGAAGTGTAACTAGGTAACCTTGTTTCTTACCTCCCAAAAACAATGATATGTGTAGAGAAAGAGACTCAAGGGGTAGATTCATAAGAAGCAGAAGCTTGATTCCTAGAACACCACTTGTTCCACCAAGACCAAGAGGCAGCACACCTCCAACTCAAACCTACATTCCATCCTATACTGATCACAGACTTCTAGAAGGCTTAAGATCAGATATTCCATCAGAGAGACCTTCCACTTCATCCATTGAACCTGTTTTAGAAGAAGATTCAAGAACCCGTGCTAGAGACATAAACTTTTCCACTTCCACACGAGAATCAACCATGGCAGAAGAAGGGGGAGGAGGAGTCTTTAATGGAGAACATACACTATTTGGAGGAGGTAGAGGAGAAGGAGGTAGAGGTGCAGAAGGAGAAGGAGGTAGAGGTGAAGAAGGACGCAGAGGAAGAGGTAGAAGAGAAATGAGAAGCTCTTTTGGGATTCCTATAGTAGATGAAGAAACCAATGCAACTATGAAAAAAATTTCACCCTCTATCCTTCCAAACTTTTATGGACTCAAAAGTGAAGATCCTGAAACCTTCCTATTTGAATTTGAAGTCCTATGTAGAACCTATGATTACTTACAAGATGCCCAAAAACTTAAACTATTCCCTTCAACATTGAAAGGAGCAACATTAAAATGGTTTATGAGTTTGATCAACAGTTCTATTAGGACATGGGAAGACATTAAACATGGATTTCTAGAGAGGAATTTGGATTACTGTATGCCATTCAACCATAAGGAGGAAGTGTTTAAAATGCTACAAAAAGAGGATGAAAATTTGGAAGATTTGTTGGAGAGGTTTAACTATAACATCAAAAGAGAAAAAATGGAAAACTTAGACCAAGATACTTTGAAAGCTCTCTTGTTGAAGACAATTAGGGATGAATGGCTAGATATCCTTAACATGATGGGAAAAGGGGATATATCTCAGCTCACATTACCTGAAATAGATGAATTATGTATCAACCTTTCAAGAGGGAAATCTAAAACTGTAAAAGGACCAAGAGACCCTGCTCTTGCAAGGGAAAGTAAGTCTGCTTCTGGGACAGTAAGTAGGGCAGAAATAGGACATATGCTTGATGAATTCAAATCTGATATTTTAGGGAGTCTTAGTGAACAAATAGACACCCTTAAGCTAAAAAACAAGCAGAAAGTTGAATCTGATGCTTTAGCAATCTTTTGTCCCCAATGTAGAAAGAAGCATGCCTTGAGAGAGTGCCCTCTGGATGCAAAAATAGTAGAAACTTGTGTAATTTGTTAAGAAAAACATGAGACCAAGAGTTGTCCTTCACTTCCTGGTCTTAAAGCTATCTTTCAAGAAGAAACCCCTACAAATTCCACAGAATCTCTCAATTTTGTCTCTAGGAGGCCTTGGCAAGACCTCAAACACAAAGATTCCATGATCAGCTGTATAATCAACCCCCACCAAATTGGAATTCTTGGCAGCAACCTTGGCCCCAATTCCAAAATAAATCTCAAACTTGGGCACAATGAGCACAAAATCCTTATGGAAGATACTCTCAGTACTATCAATATCCACCATATCCAAATTCCCCTCCTCAACAAAATCCTCAGAATCCACAACATCAAAATCCACCACTTCCATTACCATTTCCTCAAAAAGAAAATCAGTTACCTGCCCAACCCATACCAAACCCCAACAATAAAAATCCTCATAACACATACATGATAGAAGGCCAACAATTCCCAACCTATTTGATTACTCCTTTAGACCTTAATGATGTTCAACTTAGGTCTAGAATAATACTTGAAAAGAAGAAACCTTCTGTAATCATACAAGAGCAAAACAACTCTAAGGAATATTCTCTATGGGTAAATAAAATTCTTGAAGAGAACACATCTTTTCAAGACCCAAACATTGAAAAATCAAAACAAAAAGAACCAATAATTTCAACTCCTATATTAGAGCAGCCATCAACATCCACCTCTACACCTCCCTTTCCAGAAAGATTACAAATTGATAGGGGTGTAGAAAAACAAATTATGGTCCCTAATTATGATTTCCTAGATGAGCTAAGGAATGTTTGTATTAAGATCTCATTATTACAAGCTATCAAGGAAATTCCAATCCTAGCAAAGACAATAAAGGAGTTGAGCATGAAAAAAATAGGAAAAAGAATAAAAGAGACAAAGAAAATTCAACTGGCAGGAAAAATAGCAGACATCATGATGGGTAAGATTTCTATTCCAAAGTATCTAGACCCAAGAAATCCAGTTGTTAAAATACACATCAATGGAACTGAGATCCAAAACACACTTATTGATTTAGGAGCAGCAATCAATATCATGAGTAGACAAATCATGGATAAAATGAAACTTCCTAATCTTCTTTTTACACCCACATTATTACAATTAGCAGACAGATCTGTGATCAAACCTGATGGGGTAATAGAAGACATTCCAATGTCCCTAGATTCTTGGGAGTATCCTGTGGATTTTATGATCCTAACTCCTAAGAATAATCTAGGAGGGCATCCTATTATATTAGGAAGACCTTGGTTAGCTACAACTGATGCTTTCATTAGTTGTAGATCCGGTGATATGTACATCTCCGATGGTAGTTCAACCAAGAAATTTACCTTGTATCCTCCAACAAAAACAATTACAGAATTAGATGATACTCAATGGATAGAGGATGAAGAAGACTTACAACCTCTCTTCACAATTTCAGAAATTAGTGAAGATAGCCAGATTCTGAATACCTTAGAAAACTTTGAATCCTTTTCGGAATACAAACATGAACAATTTCAAGAAGAATCCAACATTGATTTTTTATCATCAAGATAGATGTCTCTTTACTCCATGGATAAATTTGGCAGCTCTACAATTGAGATATTTCCAGGTAAAACTTTGAACATAAACAAGAACCTAGAGAAATCTCAACAAGTAAATCTAGTCAAGATATTATAGAGACATTCTTTTGCATATGCATGGGAGTACACTGATATGAAAGGGATAAGTCCTAAGACTTGCACTCATCACATCTACATAGAGGAAAATTGTAAACCAATCAGACAACCTCAGAGACGGATGAATCCAAACCTTAGAGAGATTGTTAAAGAAGAATTGCAGAAATTGTTAAATGTCAACTTTATCTATCCCATTTCAGATAGTTAGTGGGTTTCTCCTTTGGTAATTGTGCCAAATAAAAATGGGAAATGGAGGGTATGTATTGACTACCGGGAATTAAACAAAGCTACTCTTAAAGATCATTTTCCCCTACCTTTCATAGATCAGGTGTTAGATACATTAGCTGGCAAAAAGTACTTCTCATTTTTAGATGGGTTTAGTGGTTATATTCAAATTCAAGTAGCACTTGAAGATCAAGACAAAACCACATTTACATGTCCTTGGGGTACCTATGCTTACCGAGTATTGCCATTTGGACTATGCAATGCACCTGCAACATTTCAAAGGGTAGTACTAGGAATCTTTTCAGATCTAATACATGATTGTGTAGAGGTATATATGGATGATTTCACAGTTTATGGAAACACATTTGAAGAAGCCTTAGCAAACTTGGAAAAAGTTTTAAAAAGATGTAAAGAAGAAAATATTTCACTAAGTCATGAGAAGCGTTTTATGATGTTTACTGAGGGAATTGTTTTGGGGCATCACATTTCAGGGGATGGGATTAGATTTTATGAGTCAAAATTTTAAGTCATCTCTAACTTATCTGTTCCAAGTTGTCAAAAATATGTTAGGAGTTTTCTAGGATTTATAGGATATTATCGAAGGTTTATAGAAAACTTCACCAAGATAGCATCTCCACTTTTCAAATTACTTACCAAGGACTGTGAATTCAAGTAGAATCCTGATTTCCAGTTAGCCTTTGAGACCCTGAAAACAAAAATCTTTGAAGCACCTATTTTAAGGGGACCTAACTGGAAATTACATTTTCATATTTCAACAGATGCCTCGGATAAAGCTTTAGGAGCAGTATTGGGACAAAAAGACCTGATTCCTTATGCCATCTGCTATACAAGTAAAAATTTGACTCCTTCAAAGTTAAATTATATTGTAACTGAAAAAGAGTTCTTAGTTGTTGTTCATGCCAGAAATAAATTCAGACACTATATAACAGGCTATGAAACTTTTGTTCACACAGATCACTCTACAATTAAATATCTAATGAACAAATAAATTACTAATGGCAGAGTCATAATATGGTTATTGATTTTACAAGAATTCAACATCACCATTCTAGATAGGCCTGGGAAAAAAAATACATTAGCTGATTTCCTATCTAGACTCCAAAACATTAAAGACAATACTCCAATTGAAGATCAATTCCCTGATGAATATCTTTTGCAATTTCTACTCAAACTCCTTGGTTTTCTGACATTCCTAATTATTTAGTTTCAGGAAAATTTCCTTCAATAATGAATGCAAGAGACAAAAGAAAGATCATTTATGACAGTGCAAAATATTCATGGGTTGCTAATGAGTTATACAAAACAGGTCCAGACTTTATCATTAGGAGATGTGTTCGAGAAGATGAGATGCTTGAGATCCTCAAGACATGCCATAATGAACCTTGTGGTGGACACTTTGCTGATAAAAGGAAAGCTTATAAGATCCTTCATTTAGGATACTATTTGCCATCCCTTTTTAAATATGCTAAAGAGTATGTCAAAAGGTGTGACAGCTGCCAAAGGGTAGGGAAACCTTCTCCTTCAGGTGAAATGCCATTGCAGCCTCGGGTACATATTGAACCTTTTGAGAAATGGGCTTTAGAATTTGTAGGACCTTTTAGTCCTCCATCAAGACAAAAGAAATATATATTAGTTTGCACTGATTATGTTACCAAATGGGTAGAGGCCAAGCCATTACTTTCTGCTACTGAAGCATCTGTAGTTAATTTCCTTTTTGAGGATATTTTTACTCGTTTTGGTGTCCCAAGAGAAATTGTTACAGATCAAGGAGATCAATTCACATAGAAGCTAGTGGAACAAATGGTGGAGAGGTACAAAATCAGACACAGAAAATATACTCCCTATCATCCACAAGAAAATGGCCAAGTGGAATCTACTAATAAGGTCATTGAAGGGATCCTAACAAATATTTTTCATTTACATAGAAGAGATTGGGCAGACAGGCTTCCTGAAGCCTTGTGGGCCTATATAACTATATGGAGAAGCACAACAGGCCATACCCCTTATGAACTTGTTTATGGAAAAAAAGTCTTGTTTCCCATAGAGTTTCAGATTCAAACTTTTAAAATGGAAGTCCATCTAGGACTTGATCCAACAGAAGCACAAAAGCACAGATTGGAGCAGATTAATGAATTGGATGAGATCAGACAGGATGCAGTCCAGAGAACAAATATAGTCCAACAGCAAAGGAATAGATGGTATGATAATTACATTAAGGAAAAGAAATTCAAAGAAGGTCACTGGGCCCTCTTGTTTGATTCAAAGTTCAAATATTTTCAAGGTAAATTCCAAACACATTGGCTTGGGCCATATGAAATTGTGAAAATTTTTGACAATGGAGCAATAAAAATCAGGACAATAGATGAAGATAAGGTCACTTTTCTTGTAAATTTTCATAGATTGAAGCTGTATCATAAGCCACTTTCAAGAGAAGAATTTTTCAAGAGATTCCAAGAGAACAGCGATGTGAAGTTAATGAAGAAGAATCCTTCTTCTTCATCAACTTAATTGTATTTTCTGAAATTAGATGATGAAATAATAATAATAATAATAATAATAATAATAAAGTATAAACATGAAAACTAATCATTGATTAGCATGTTTATACAGAAAAGATAAGGTGAAAATCAGAATCCTTCTGACACTTTAGCTTTTCAAAATTTTCTTTTTCTGCAAACAATTATCATAAAATCATAAGTGCAGGTTCACTTTACATATCACATTCCACTTATGATCCATTTCACTTCATCATATCTCACTTCATTCATATTTCATTCACTCCATTCATCCATACTTCATTCACTCCATTTCATGATCCATCTCATTTTCATTTCAGATTTTCAAAATTGATCTATTTCTGCAATTGAGTATTACAAATCATAAGTCGCATGCCACTTTTCATATTTCATTTCACTCCACATTTATGATCTATTTCATTCCATCATATTCCACTTCATTCATGCTTCATTCCACTATATTTCATGATCCATTTTATTTCATCTTATACTTCATTCCATCCATATTTCAAATCATTTCATTCCATGTTTCAAAGCTTTCACAGGTACATTCTTCAGCCAGATATTCTGCAGCTAGACATTCTGCAGCCAGACATTCTGCAGCCAGAGTTTCTGCAGCCAACTATTCAGCAACCACGGGTTCAGCAGCAAATTGATCCTGCACACCTATTTCAACAAACAAAATCAAAAGGATTATGAAGACTGAAAGATCAATGACTTTCAAAGGAAAAACCAAGCATATTGAAAAAAAAGGCAAAAATCAAGAGAAGGGCTAAGGTAAAATTGTGAAATTATTATGATAACAGATTATGAAAGATATAGTATGGTTAAGTCATATGTATGTTTCATAAAGTTATTTTGATTATTTGTATTGATCAAGCCTATCATAAAATCTTTGGACAAATCCCTTCCATTCCGCCATATCAAATCATCATTTATTAAAAGTTAACGGTTAGTACTTAAAGTGACCTATTAGGTCACGTCACTAACCCGAAATATTCAATGTTTATTTTAAAATCCTCATGGGATTTCTCCGCGGTCTTTTACTCCATGACAGCTCTCAAACTCATTTATTCGTGTGATTTACCCTCACAGTATTTCTCTCATCCCATAACCACTTCATGTCATTTTTTCGTAGCCAATTCCTGTCTACAGAAATAGAGAGGTCATCTTTAAGGTGAAAACAACCCTCTACAACCATTTTATCCTTGAATAGGGAAGTAGTAACAGAGCAGTAAATTGAAGTTGAGGAGTAGAAGCCATGGGACTTATTATAAGGTCCGAACCAGTCGAAACCAAATATCTAGAAGGTTACCCACAAATTAAAGAGATGTTACAGCAGGTTGGATGGCTACAGTTTTTGGAGAAGTTCAATGGATTTCATAAGGAGGTCACCAAGTCATTTTCCCGGTCATTCAACGGGTCAGAAGTTGAAATAGGTGATGTCAAGTTCATTATCACAGAATCCTTCATAGCAGAAGCAGCAGAGTTACCAAGGCAAGGTGAACGATGGTTCAAAAACAAGGAATTTCACAATGAAGCATGGAGGCAGATGCTAAAAACACCAGGTATGGATATTTCAGTTTTCAAGAAAGGCATTCCTAGTTCAGCCTTAAAGAATAAATGGTGAAATATGTTGCTAATTCTGCAAAAGTTTATAACTTGTGAGGGAAGGTTTGGCACCCTATATGTTTATCACATTCGACTTATGATGCATTTCCTAGATGAAGAAATAAATTTACCCTTTTTCTTACTCCATAGCCTAAAGAGGATGGCTTATAATATCCAAAAAAGGGTTCAGTTCTTAGAAGCCACCTTGTATCACCATGGCCTAGTTAAAATCCTAATTGAGCATCATTTGAAAAAGGTGGGAGACAGTTGGGATGAGTTCCTCTTGAGGAATCATTTTGAAGAACCTAAAGAAACTCTATCTGAAGGAAAACTTGTAAGAAGAAGCAGGAGAGGAAAAATTGCCAAATCTATTGAAATTAAAACTGATAAATCCATACAAGAAGACAGTGAGGAGATTATCTCTGAAAAATTGGCTGAAATCAAGAAACAACTTAAAAAGGAAAAGATAATAAGAAAGTATGCTAAGGAGAGAGGTGAGGGACCATCTAAACTAAGAAGAAGCCATAGGCTTAGAGGCATATTGAAGAAGACAGGAGTTAAGAAAACATGAATCATAGATATTGAAGATGAAGAGACACCAACTGACAGATGTCCTGAGTACCAGTACGAAGAGGATCTTGATAGAGGAACTCCGGAGGTAGACCCAGCCCAACAACAGATCTATAATTATGTTGAGTCATTAGAAAAGAGAGCCTCAGAAAACAGAGAGAGAACTCTTAGCCCACAAGAATCTGCAATTGAAGTGCTAAGAAGAGACAAATATGAATTGGAAGTACTCAATAGGCATATAAAAAATGAAAATGAAATTTTAAGGGAACAAGTCAAACTGAAAAGTGACATGAACACAACTTTTTCTCTGCAAATGGAAAAATTGTACAAGGCTAGTGAGAAGCTGAAGAAGAAAAACAAAAAGTTGAGCAGGGCAATTATAAATCTGAGGTTCAAATTGGTCATAAGGAAGACTAGGATGCCATTGAACACCGAGCAAAGGAGAAAAAGGAAGTTAAATGTCCTAGCAGAAGTTTCAGAATACATGAATTGATTGCATGAGGACATGCAAAAGCTTTGCAGTGGGGGTATGTTGAGCCCTAAAGATGTCCTTTCCTTTCACCAAATTTCACTCCATTCCATTTTTCCTTTATCAGTTATAGGCTTAAAATATAAATAGGAATGATTAAAGTCACTTTAAGAATGCATGCAATGAGTGACTTATTATACTTTTGTGGTTTTGTTGTCGTAGTGATTTTTGATCAGACTTAGCTACAGAATGCAGCCATTCTGTAGCTAGTCACATATTCCGCAGCCATTTTTATGTTCACATAGATTACAGATGTCATTTGAGGGAAAAACGCATGTGGTTAAATTCCATAACACTCCTCCATTTCTCCTTGCCCTCTACGAAGGTTGAGCAAAAATCTGCAAGTGGTTATGCACATGGAGAAAACCAAAACTAAGAAGTAGACTTCTACAAGGATAAGGACTCTGCAGGTGTCTTCAGCAAAATACGAGTCCTCAACAGGAGTTCTAGTTCGATTTTGATTGTAAGATAAACCTATGCCTATTTCTCCTCAATAAAAGTTATGTATTTGCTTATAAGAATAACTCAGTGAACCGAGAAACAGTTAGTTAGTTGATGTTTTTTTTTAGTCCTCCAAGAGTGTAATACTCTGTTTCTGAGCATTTTTCCTTTAATGAAAGAAGTACAACTTTAATGCATGATATGAAGAAATTTTAAGGAGTTAAGGATTCGTGTGCTAATCTAATGGTAGAGGGCCCCTACTGTCCGAAAGACTTTGTGCATATTTTCTAGATAAGTGACCTTTAGCTCTACTTCGTTCTTAATCTAGGCAGTTTTTCTGAGCATCATGTTTTATGTTTACTTACATCGAATATTACAATCAATCTTGTTCTCATGAACTGTTCCAATATATCACTAACACGTGAATGAGATAGAGTTCTAGTACTTCGGAGGTTAATTGCATTTTAGTTCAGTTCTGTTCATTGTATTTCAAGTTTTATTATTTAATTGCATTCTAGTCCTGTTAATTAGACTTAAAAGACCCTCATTATTTTACAAGCTGCTCTTGTTCTTAATCTCTTCTAACACATCATTATTATATGGGCAAGAATTAGTTATATCATTTTTATTTCCTGACTGTTTTGCAATTTCTCATAATTTTATAAACAACCTTTTTCCAAAGTTATTCGAAGAGATCTCTAACCCTTGAATGAGGCTTAATATTAACATTTTGAGTTGTAGAATGGGTTAATTCTAGTGTCATAAGTTATTTTAGTATAGGGTTCCTTACTATGTTGCAGATAATCTTTTCTCAAAATGTTCCAACAAATTTCTAACAATGGATGAGATTTCCTCTGTGATATTTTAAGTTGTTGTTTACTAAAGAGAACCTCATTACATCAAACTTATCCTTTTTCTCAAATTGTTCAAATATACCTCTAATGAATTGAATTGGAATGATTTTAATGTTATGAGTTACTTTTCTTGTCAAGCTTTACAATCTGTGGATTAGCATTTTCTGTTCTTAGGTGCCATACATAGTCCAGAGTATATTTTGCTCTGTTTTAGTGTGATCAATAACTTCTCTTTGCCAATAATTTAGTTCTTTTTCTCTTAGCATAAAAACACAAAACCAAAAACACTAGAAAAACACTAAACACAATGAAGTAGGAAGAAGATACCTAGGCACATATAGTGCACTTCACTTCAACAGTTTACTAGCCCTGGTTGACAATTTATGACATCCATTTAGGAACACTAAGTTGAGTAGACAATTTGCGCCCACTGGTGCTTGTTTCCAGTTCATCACCTGCACCATCCCCTGTCTGGTGCAGATTACAGCCAGACAGTCGCGCCATTTCCTGTAGGTGCTAGGTTTTTCCCTGTTTTGGAGTTTTTGGTCCATACTGGTGCCTCTGGGTGTTTTATTGACTTGATTTGAGTGCTTTGAGATTGTTTGTGACTGTGAATGACCTCCTTCCTTTGGTTTTTTTTCCATTTCTTTCATCATCATGGCCTTAGGGTTTTCTAGTGTTAGGATATGCTGAGCCTCCTGTAGGAGTTTGAGTCTTTTTTTACACAACCACCTTCGTTATTTGCTTTATTACATTCAGCTCCCTCGATCCGTTTTGAGTGATTCCATTTGATGGAATGATTCTTGAGTGATTCTTGTATCTTTCATTCAGCTTTGCTTCTTGTCACTCCAAGCATAGCTCACATTGCTTGTATGGGTCTGTTTCGACATCTTTCTTTGATTTGAGAGATTGTGACATTGGTTTGAGTTTTTGTCTTGTTTTCTTATGAGTTGTTTGGATTGTTTCACTTCGACTCTCGTATTGATATTCTCGAACTAGTGTGAAGGTTTATTTTTCATGTCATTTAGTGCATTGTTTGCTTTATTACATTGAAAAATCGAAAAATACGTTTCGTTCTTGCATTCTTGTTTGCATTGTGGAATTGAAAAATCTTTCGCATAACTAGCATTGGGCATTCTAGGAAATATTTCTCGTTTTCATTAGCTTGCATCAGATTTTGCAATGGATGCTTCTATGTGTTCTCATTATTTGCTACCGCTTGAAAACTCATAAAATTTCTCGTAGATAGCTTTTCATTGAACGAAATGGTATTTTATGGCATGTAGCTTGCAGTTAGGGATTTGTAAAATCCAACATACGGTAGGACCTTGGAATTGAAACATAAATACAAGATCAAATTAAAATTTATTCAATTAACCTAAGGCAACATTGAAACTTAACGAAACATTTAGTGGTATAAGTTAGAGATGTGTTCCAGCGTCTTTAAACCTAGCAGTTGTCGCTCGCCATCTGGCTTCAGATAGCACTAGTACGGACTTGTGCTCCCCGTACCGTCGAGTATATAAAGGGAGACCCCTCTAGGTTGCAATCCTTTTATCCGTAGGAAGCCGAGTATGCCGCCTTGTAACTGTTGTTTCGGGGAATTAACACCCTAGAGGTTGGTTGGGATTCAACCTCCACAGAGCAGGGGCGTACTACTTAACAGAGACTCACACGATCATGCACATTCATAAAAACTAAATAGAGCAGAATGAGAGGTTTACCCGTTGGTCCTACGTTTGAAGTAGATCCACGTGGAGTCCAAACTCCCTGCAACCGTCCTTCCTCCTTATCCTGAAATACAAGAAGAAACCAGCACAAAGGACAAGTTGTACAGCATATTTCTACTCTATATGTTAGTGTGATTCATATAAAACATTAAATAAATCATAATAAATGCATGTATAACAAATATTCTTCATACATTAAAGCATACACTAACACGTTTATTTCGGGAGCAACATGATACTTCTGTATTATAAATAGTACGTACAAAAGTAATCGTGGAGAGATCACCTGATCCTTCCAAGGCCTTCGCAGACCGTCGTCCGGATCCGTCCAGCCCTTGCCTCGCTAAGACTCCTTCAAAACTGGTGCATACGAGATAACATATAAAGGGATGTGTATCTCAAGGAAACAAGGGTTTCCTACAATGAACTGGGAAAGTGCAGGAGGCACGGGGAATCAGACTTGGATAGGGAACCAACAGAGTATAATATCAATACTTTCTCTCTCTCCCTTAGGCCATACACATGAGGTCTTTTTATAGTCCCTCCAAGTAGTTTCAACAGTTGGAAACAGTTGGCCATGGGCTGGGGTGGTTGAACTACCTGAGTAACCATCAACCCAGCGCGAAATTAGGGATTTTTATATATTTTTTTAATCATTAAAATGGCATACGCTGAAAAGTCTAGTTGTACTCGCGTATACACGCGGAAAAACACGGGCATAGTCGCGTATGGAGGATTTTCCACTGTTTTTAAGTGAATATGTCCAAGTCTGTAGGAATGGGTGCCCAAAAAGCCATGTAGCAATCATGAATCATGTAAAGGTGAGAAATGATGCTATAACAGATGCCCCCTAATATATGAGGTCAGAAGGGGTACATGATGGCCGAAATGTATTATGCACATAGAAAGAACTTCGCAAGGACAAGAGAGGACTTCACCAGATTTCAGCCTGCCAAAAACCAATGAAAGAAACCAGAGAGTCAACACATGCTGAGGAGGGCATACCCATGCTCAGTCAAAAATACATCAGATATATAGAAAGTACTGAATAGATCCAACATGTGTACAAGTATAACTGAACTGAAAGTACATAGTGAATCATCTGAGCAGGGCCCGGAAATAAGTCTGAATCAATGTCCAAGTATCACATATAGAAAGCTAATCAAAAGATGGTGCAACTAGATGTCTGATCAAGTAACTGAATCTCCAAGTACCGGATCATAAGTGGTGGATCAAACGGTACAATCACGCAACTCGGGGACCAACATATAAGATGCTGCTGTGCTGAACTGCAACATATAAGGGTGGATGACAACACTGGCAGAAACTGAAAGGACTGTCAACAGTGAACCGAGAAATGCTGATACAACCCGAGGTCTTCACCGATCACAACGGCACAATTCTACACACTGGGAATAAATGAGCTGAAGTCGACCATGTGAGAAATCGTTGGATTACCGGGCAATGATGTTTCCCGTTAACCAACGCGAGACGACCCACCGATAATGATAATGAGTGTCAAGGTGCCCCAGTACAATCTGACAAGTGTGAATGAATGAGTTGAAGTCAAACACTTGAAAGAATCTACCAATCAGGAGGCAATAATGAATCCCCACTGTCGATAGCGAAGAGTCTGCCACTGATGACTGCAAACCCTAAGGTACTGACAAAAGACTCTAGATCTTGTTCCCAGAGCAATGAGTCGGAGTCGATGGGAAAAGATCTGCTGGAAGGAAAGCATTAAGGCATCCCACATCAGTCCAGCGCGAGTGTAACCCGCAGGCCAAGATTTGGAAGGAATCGGACGAAGGAGAGTGATGGAACCAAAACCGAAGTACGTTTCCGACGTGCACGAGATGAAGCTAGCGCACGGAAGAAACCCTCTGAACCAACCAATAATGAAAGCTGACACAGAGGCGAGAAATCCACCGATAGGGTCAAATGGAAATCCAGGTACTGCACGAATCCCAAGTGTGATAATGTGTGCTGACGTCGAACACGGGGGAAACCACTCAGTCAAAGACCCATGATGATGATCAAATGCTGAGCACGAGGTCACCTATCAATGATGGAAATAGGCCCAAGGTGCGGCTCTAGGCTTGCTCTCAGAGCAATGTGTCGTAGTCGATAAGAGACAAACCCGCCGGCAAGAAGTCAATGGGGACCTTCTCAAACCAGCACGAGCAGAAGATCAAAACATCTGATGTGATAGAAAATGATACTGACAAGACCGGGAAGGCCGACTGAATAATGAGTCAAGAGACACCGCAGAATGGCCGACTCAGGCTAGACTTCCCTTGAACAAAAGCACGACTCTGTGATGACCATGGCAGTAAAAAGTGACACTGTATAAGTCTGTCTTGCAGGAGGCAAAACAAACTCTCCATATGATTGGAAGAGATAACCAACCGAGGGAGAACTGACAAGTGAAACATGGTAAAGGCTGAACCTAGGTCAAACTAGAACCATCCCAAATGAAGGAAATATATATAAGTATATGTGCTTTGTTCAAGAGCGACAAACTGACTCTGTACTGCCATCAAAATAACGAAGATACATCCCGTTCCCGCTCTTTTTGTTATATTTAATTTTTTTGTCTTTTTCATAATAAGCCTGAAAAAGAATAAAAGAATGCTATGGTACAATGGATAGAACGAGTATCAAGAAAGCATATGCACTAGTTCCCGGGATTGGAACAATCCTATGCTCAATGCAAGGTGGCAAAAACTGGTCAGTGATACTCAGAGGAACGTTCCATCCATGGGTATAAAGGTGTCAAGTCGTGATAGCTAAGTGCATGCAATGGTTAACTTGTACGGAAAGTCAAGGTCAAAAGTTGGCTTAAACATCGAGTCCAAATGAAGCCGGCTAAAGGCCAGGATAAACAAGTAGCCAATATGCAATGCAGTAATACAACTTAACGACACCAGGGAGCCTCTAGGGTATAAGCCAGAAAAATGATAAGTGATGAAGGAGAAGAATGACGCTTCAACACAAAAGACATGGCGGGACTAAAGAGGACTCCCGAGCCTACATAAAAAGCAGCATGGGCAACAAGTGATAGCGAGGAACTAACTAGGAAGCCCATGTAAAGGAAGGCTCTACCATCAAGTCATGATTAAAAATCGGCGAGTGAAATGGGTGTAATGCTCATGGCCTGATGGGATCGACCCTAAGGCAAGTGATCGGTATGGAGGCTAGAATGCAAGATGCAACGGAAAGTGATTCCCTAACCTATATGCCAGTGAAGATCATATACCTGCCGTGAAGAGTCGGAAATCATGGATCAAAAACCGGGAAAAGTCTCAAAATCGTCAAAATGTACCTGAAAATATACCAAACTGGGCACTTCCAAGCAATCGAGTTATACAGCATAAGACAGATCGAAAAAATAAGCATAAAGAAATTTTTGCAAAAATTTTCAATTTTTAGCCATAAATACACAAATTACCTCTCAATTGGTTTCATTATTGCATAGCTGATTTGGAAAAAGAGCTCTAGAGCTAAAAACTTATTTCGTCAAATCAGGAACAACCGACCGTCGGAATTCAGCGAAACTTCAGGTAGGCTCCTTATTCATCCTGTTTATTCATTTTGTCCGTTTGAAATTTAAAATTAAGTGAATTTTTGCCTAGAAACCCTTCTTAAAAAATGCGTATCTGTGCATACGCGGGTTCAATGAAGTGAAGCCGCGTATACACGCGACTGTGCACAGGAAAAGTCGCGTATGCGCAAGTCCGTAACTCAAAAAGAAGTTTCTAATGCAAATTTTATGAAATTTTTCAGGATGACTATCTCTTGGAGGGAACGTGAGCACAGCGCAATAGACCAAGAGGTCATGCAGGATCGCGCGGCACAAAATGTCCTCCGAAACTGTGGATTGTTCAAATTTTTCAAAATGCCCAATATGAAAAGTAATGTGAGATTGCTTGAAATGCTCGTAAATTACTGGGAACCAGATCAGGATTGCTTCATCATTGATCAGATGCCACTACGCATAGAAGTGGAAGATATATACTTCATCACTGGACTCTCCAGGAGGGGAGACCCAGTGGATCTGCACGGAAAGCCCCTGGGAGGGTTGACCGTGGAGGACTATGTCCAAATCTATTGCGTAGATAATTCCAAGAAAGTTGGCACACAGATTGTAATCAGAGATATCAGGGATTTGCACATAAAGATCCTCCTATTCACCATCGGCAGAGTGGCAGGATCTGCCTCACTACACCAGGCGTCCAGGACGCACATGAGCATAGCTGTAGAGTGCTTAATTCATGTGTATGATTGGTGCACAGCCCTGCTACAGAACATGAAACAACAACTGACCTCCATTCGCCAAACAAAGACAAAACACTTTGGCTATGGTACCATTTTGACTACATTCTTCTTCGAGAGAGTTCCAGCTTTGAGACCCAAAGTCATCTCGACTATCAGCAGCCCTCGGGACCCAAGAATCGCCCGTTGGGCAGACATGATGAAGAGACTGGGGGGCAGCGAGGTACCCCGAACTACCCGGGACGATGAGTTCTTCTTATGGTGGAGAGAACAGATCATCGCAGTAGACGACTATCCCTATGCCGGGATGGATTTCCGAGGAGATCTAGATCTAGTACTTCCACCCGGTGCAGCATGGGGAGCAGTCGGTAAGTTTTTTCAAAAATTTTAACTTATATGATTTTTTTTTGGATTTTTCAAATATGTATGAAAAATGAAAAACAAACATGTTTTTGGATTGGATTCATAATGACTGACAAATAAAAATGATCATGTTTCGGATGTTGGACCAGTGCGTCCTGAGGGCCTAGCACGTCACAAGCGCCGCAGAGGTGAAGCAGAGACAGCGGATTCTGACAGAACCCTCCAGGCCGTGCAGAGAAACTTGGAGGGACTAACCCGCCAAATCCCTCTGGCTGCTGTGGAGGACTTGCCACAAGCCGTCCAGAGACGGGTTGTAGGAGTACCCCGGGACTGGGTTAGACTGTTCCGCCGTGTGGCCACTGCAGTGATGTTCTATAGGAACGCAACTTCTGGGCAGGGTCCTCAGGAGTAGACAGATTTTCCATATTAGATGATTGTATATTCTTTTTGAGACTGAACATGATGGGGCATAAGCCCAAGTTTTGTACGGCATTTATGGATCCAAATTTTGTAAAGTTTTTTGACACTCCGATGATATATACAGCGATATTTGATGTGATGTGATAAATGTATCAAAAGTATGATGTTTTTGATGATTAAAATTTATTGTATTGAATGATTAATATGCCAATCTAAAGCTTGATTAGCCAATGAGTCAGCAAACCAATTTTCAGCTCGAGGAATATGAATGAATGTTAAAAATTGAAATGACCTTTGTAACAAACATACCCTCAAGAACAATCGTAATAAAATTGGATCTCGTACCCGATAAGTGTTGTTCAACTGCGACACCACCAGCTGGGAGTCCAAGAAAACTACCAACGAATCAACCCCCAAGGATATTGCCTCCGAGAGTAGATGAATGACTGCAGTGTATTCTGCTACGTTATTGGAAGCAGGACCAATGCAGACCCCTCTTGATACCAACAGCTGACCGGAAGGATAATGAAGCACCCAAGCCGCGGAAGCTAAGTTCCGGGTGTGTCTACTAGCACCATCAGCGAAACCAAAATGACTCATGACATCAACACAACCTGCCAAAGCAGATCAAAAACATCACCATCTCATCAAAAATCGAAAATCAAACAGATATGTACAAAGCAAAAAACTACTATATACAAATCAAAATGCCAGGCCAAAGCCTAGGCATAATACTTCTTCAGATAGAGCCCATTTCGGGGCTCCGCCAACGGGGGAGGCAACCGAAGTATTGCCTCAACCTTCAAGGGATCTACCCCTATCCCTTCCGAAGGCACAAAGAATCCCAAAGACCGAGTGGATGTGATCGGACGAAGCTTTTGCCTGACCGACTTAGCGTTTTCATAGGTCTTGATCTCATGCTGGACGATAGATGGGTCTATGCCAGGCATTTCCTCATAAGACCAAGCAAAAACATCCCTATACTCTTTGAAGAGCTCGGTATAGATTTGAACCTCTTCATGGGAACATTCAGCTCCAATGAAAACGTTCTCGATAATGTTGGGATTCCTGGAGATGTTCACCGGGATAGTAGGAGAGATCACGGCCATGTTCCCTTCAGCATAAACCTGTGCTGGTGCTAAGGGGCTCAAGACTGGGTGAACAGGTCCAGGAGACTGAGGACTTGGAAAACTTGTTTCGACTTCGCTCAAGTCAGGTAGGAAGTAAGACCGATGATGCAAATCATCCCACGGTCTATCTATACTTGTCATCGCTTCCAGGATGGCCTCTTCAGATGGAAGAGTGGTATCTAGACAATCCTGGGCAGAAGAAGAAGTAAGCGTCCAAGCCGGAGCCACATCACCATCCAACTCTTCCGGCGAAAGAGGAGCTGGATCAGACTCTGCAGTGTCAACAACAGACTGATATGCAATCTCAGCTACAGAAATCGGGAATGCCATTCCACCCACTTGCCCTTCTTCCAATGTGGCAATTGGAGAAGGTAAGGTCCAAGGGTCCGAAAAATAATGAGTTCGAAAGAACTCTCTTCGAAGGGGAGCCTTGGAGGATGAAATAGCATTAATAGACACCTTAGGAGGAGGAAGATCAAAGGAACCCATCAGGGAAGAATACATTCCAACTCCCAGATTCTCGACAGGCGCCTTGGTATTATCCAACTTAGGTACAGATGAGTCAGAAGGCGCATCCAGGTCTACAGGAGGACAGTCCAGTTGATCCACTATGACTATCCTCCCTTCGTGGGGGAAACATACAATCCGAAATAATGAGGATGCAATGGCATCCATCTCATATATCCAGTTCCTCCCCAGCAGAAGGTTGTAGTCCAAGGCTGCATCTACTACCTCAACTTCTATGTTAATGGTTTTGCCCCCAACACAGATGGGCAAAGCCGGGACAATACCATGGGGTCTGTGAGAATGACCATCGAATGCAGTAAGAATAGTGCTAGACGGAGCAGCTTTTGGAGATCCAAGTGTCTTCCAACATGCAAAAGACATCACGCAAGTAGAAGCACCCTCATCAACAACCGTGCGAAAGATGTTAGTCTTCCGATACGATGATTTAATATGGAAGGCCATGTGATGAGGAAGTCTCTTCTTAAAATTCTTCATATCAAAGGTCATCAGAAGAGAATTTTTCGGATCAATAGCCCCAATGGCAGTGAGCAAAGCACTGCGCTGAGCCGGACAAGACTGGAGTACCTCTAAAGCTGACATAGCACAAGGACTCTGCGCCAGATCTTCTACAATCGAGTAGTTCTGGGCAACCCTCATGTTCGGATTAATCGTTGACCGCTTAGAAGATGCTTTTGGCATCCGAGGCATAGACTCAACAGTTGGCTTCGTGATGTGAAGCGGCTCAGTAGCATCGGGAACTTCCTTAGCTTTCGAAGATTCCTCTCCGCCATAATCACGGGATCTCGTAGTGACATCCACGTGAGCACTCATCATAAAGATATTCAATGGAACCTCCCCTTCCTGAGCACCTCCAGAGGAAGCCCCAGGATTTTGGTTCGCGCTAGCAATTAATTGCTGCCCTTGGGGAAAAGGGTTTGTTAGCACAGCCTGGGAACTAGAAGAACCCTGCTGAGATAACAGGCGCTGAGCATCCTGAATTTTCGGGCAAAGGTGTGAGAGATGGTCTCCAGCACAAAGCTTGCATGGAAACTTCACTTTCTTTTTCTCCTTTTGGCCCTCACCAACACGCTCGTTGGTTTTATTTGCATTGCCCTTCCCATTCTTGCCCTTCTTCTTGTTATTACGTCCCTTCTTCTTCCCATCGGACTGTTGATTTCCTTTGGGCTCAGAAGATTGGACGGCATTAATGGACAAAGACTGGGAAGGTGATGAATCAGCAGGCACAGCCTGACCAGAAGGAGCAGATTGTAAAGACAACTGCTGCAATTGAGAAAGCAGGCTGGCTGCACTACTACTGACCGATCCGACAAGTCCGTCACCATGCGGACCGGGTTTGGGTTTCGATAGATCCACTTTGGAGCGAGGAGCATTGGGCAAATACTTGTAAAGCATGCAAGACTGAGAATAGATCAACTCTAATTGCTGGGCCCTAAAGATGGCCTGCTCCTCGGAATATACCCCTGACATGGATACATCCTTTGAAATATCTGACTGAAGCGATTTCAAAAACCACTCGAGAAGGAACTCACCTAGAATATGGGCTTTGATAAGCCTCTTCCTTCTCCTGCATTCCTGAATATGATCAGAAATGTGAGTTGCCTCATCCTGCTTAAAATTAGCCAGGAGTTCGGTCCCAGCCTCATATCTGACACGCAACTGGAAATGGTTCAGAAAAGTGATAGCCAGTTCTCCAAATGTGGCGAAACTGCCCCCAGTGAGCTCTATATACCACTTTGCGGCGTTTCCAGTTAAGGTGCGCTGAAATAATCTCAATCTAATCGAGTCGTCAATCAGAGAGTTTGAAGAGCACCATAAGTGGAAAGTGGTGATGTGATCTGCCGGATCTTCACCATTCTTGCCTTCAAACTTAGGAATGTCTGAAGGAAGTTTGGTTGGAACCGGAGGCCACCCCGGACTGTATCGAATCGGGTCATTAGTTAACTTCGACAAGTCTGGCAAGTTTAACGTTGCCAGAAATGGTAATCGAGGCGGAGCCTGAGAATTCCATCCTTGATAGGATGGATTTCCAACATTCTGAAAAGAATAGCCTGGATTTGATGAGGCACCAGGCTGCCATAAAGGACCCGTAGAAAACGGAGAAGAACCTCCTCCCCACGCCGAGTTACCAAGACCCAGACTAGTTCCCCCCGCTGAAGTATTGACTGAAGAGGTAAGCCCCTGGTAGGGGTTCCATGCATTAGACAGAGGAGAAAAAGACTGATAAGCACTCGATGCAGGGAAAGAAGCATTCCCTTGATGACTCGCGATGAACTGATTCCCTGCCCCCGACGTTGCAAACATAGGATTCCATCCCATAAAAGCGGTCGAACTTGGTCCCTGAGCCCAAGGGTTGAAACTCTGGGTCTGGGACGTGAAAGGAAACGACCCTAAAGAAGGATTGGGACTAGGAATATGCCCAGTCCCAAAGGGGAAACCCTGAAATGAAGCCGATCCACTAGCCATGTTAGACATGGGCGTAGATCCAGTTGCACCGGCGGTAAAAGAAAAAGAGGGATTTCCAGCAATGGACATCCCTGAAACGAAGGGACCAGATTGAGAAGCATATGCTTGGGTGAACCCCGAGCCAAACATAGCAGTGCTAGAAGCACTCGAAGATAGAGCAAGAGTGCCCCCTGCCTCGACAGAAGCAGGGGTCTGAATGCCCGCAGCACTCACGGTAGAAGCCGCGTTCCCGGTCGTGGCCATCGAAAGATAAGAAAGATATGGAAGATCCGGCGGTCTCTCAGACTCCGGTCCGACGTACTGAATAACAAACGGATGATCAAGAGGAAGAGGAGGTGGACCTGTAGCTGCAGGCTCAGGTATATCTTCTATCTGAAAATCTTCTTCCTGAGGAAACAATACTCTCGAGGTGAGCGGAACGCTCCTCTCGGAACCGACACCGGAATCAGCAACGAAACCTTCAGACCTTAGTGGAGGATCTCTCTCCACAGCGTCAGACTCTATAGGGTGAAAACCACCTGCTAGATCGCTCCTACGCCTTCTCGAAGAAGGCTCTGCACTCTCGGGAGATAACCCCCGGACTCTCCTCGAACGTCGAGGCGCTTGATCGGCCACTTTTACAAATTTATTATATTAGACTCAAGAAAAGTGAAAAGCTAGGCAAGCTAGGAGCAAAGAGCACTCACTAAAATCAAAACCCTGAGAAACAGCAAGCAAACAGCCTCCAAGTATTTCCGCTCTGGGTGATGAGGACCGGACACCAAAATACAGGAAAGCGAAGTATAGGGCCTTCCGAAAGCAGTCTGGGATGATTAGGGCCCAGAACAACTAGCGAAGGTATCAGAAACAGTTACGCCGACCTCCTAACGACAGCCTTTGCAGGCTCAAGCACCCAAGCTTCGCAAGGGCACCCCCCAGAAGTACTGCTGAAAGTGATGCGACGTCTGCCTCAGGTACCACGGGTATTCCCCCCCGCAGTCACCTGTGTGGAACCTAGGAACGACAACTATGGACACCAATCCGTATCAGAAGCTGGGCGGAACGGTCTTGAGGTCAGATTCAGCTAATCGGAGGGGGGTATCCCTCTTCTCAACCTTCACTTCCCCTCGCGCTTGACTCTCGGATGAGAGCTTTCCCAGTCCACCTCACGGAGTTGGATTTCGCTCAATTAATCAACTTCTATGTTTGTTTGAGCGACCTTGGAGAGTTAACTCTCCACTCACCTATTCCAAGGCCCTACAACCTAGCTAGTTGGTGATTGACACTTAGTAAAACTTGCTAGTTGATTTTAGATTAAATCGCTTATTTTAAGGGTTGTTATATTAAGTCACAAGGATATGGAGTTGAAACCAATGATGTTCTGACGCAAAAGAAATTAATAAAAACCTGACTACATGCACATGCAGTTCTTTGTCTTTCGATGAAAAGCAATTTCTATATAAGTTCTACGAGACTAAAAAATGTATTTTTCTTTTCGAATTACAAACTCACATTCACAAAAACTAAGAAGCTAACTAAATGATTCAATGCACCTAATGCAAATGACCACTAGCATGTAAATTCTAAGATGCAAAAAGTCTCTTGAAACAAGGTGAAATTTCCCAAAAAGGCTCCTTCAGTTTTAACTCATCTTTTGATATCCAGAAAGCCAATTCTTGCAAACAAGAACTCTTAATGTAAGACACCAAAATACTCAACAAGAAGAAGAAGAAATCAAAAGACCATCTCTCCTCAAAATCAAGCTGAAAACTAGAAGCAAGAAACTTCACTAAAGCTTCAAAAGAAATGACCAAACGAAAATGAAAAAGCAACAACAAAAACAAAAACAAGAAACAATGTTTTTTGAGTTTTTGATATGCAAAAACAAAAAGCAAAACAAATGTTTTTTGGGCTTTTCAGTTTTATAAAGCAAGAGCTTCAAAAAAACCAAGAACAACTATCACAATCCAAGCCAAAACAAGACCGAATTTCAAGCATAAACTTCAACTATGCTCCCAAACCTTATAAAGCTAATGATAGCAAGATCAATAAGAGCAATGGAAGACCAAAAACTCAATCAAACAGCCTAGAGAAATAGTGCAAACTCGTTGCAACACAAAATTCCAAAGAAGCAAGAAAAGTTCTCCGAAAATTGCAACAAAACCCTAGCCTATGAAACTCAAGAAAACCAATCGAAAACAAAGCAAAGAATGGCTACCCAAGTTTAATCCAGAAAATGGAACCCAAGCTGAGGAACATATCAATAACTTCATGTTAGCAGTTAATTTGAAGGGAGTGACTGAGCAAGATGTCGTTGTTAGGCTTTTTCCTTATACATTGCAAGGATCAGCAGGATCCTGGTATTTTTCCCTGCCTTCTGATTCTATTACCAGTTGGGACATTTGCCAAGAACAGTTTCTCACTAAGTATGGAGACGATAGATCTTTAGCTACACTAATAAATGATCTCTCCAATCTTAGGATAGAGCATAGAGAACCCATTAAAGAATTTAATGCTCGTTTCAATAAACTTTTGAATAAAATCCCAACGACTTCCAAACCAAGTGAACAAATCAGAAGTGAGTGGTATATTACTGCCCTACCTGCCAATATAGCTATTTTTGTAGACAGGGCCACAAAACCAACACTTGCTCAAAACATGAAAGAAGCACTTGCTGTGGAAAAACGTATTAATGCTCTAGAAAAGAAAGCGGCTCTTGAGGAAAGAAAAACCAAAAAAGTCTCATTCAAAGAAGACTCAAAGAAGAAAATCTCAAAAGATCCATATGATATGGAAGGTCTCCAAAAGGTTCTCAAGACTATGTCAAATGAAATGATTGAAATTAAGAAACAAGTAGCTGAAACTTCAACCAAAAGGCCCTTTAAGAATTATAAGAAAACCGAATCAAAACCACCAAATCTCGTATCTTATGCAGATTCAGATCAAGAAGAGGAAGAAGAGGAAACAATCTCACTAACTGATAATGAAGAGGAAATTGTTGAATGTCATGGCATGTGGGATTTCATACTACCCAACTCCGATACAGATAATGATGAAGAAGCTTTACCTGTCTCTACTAGGAGTAAAGGTACTCCCGAACCTGTTCAGACAACTTCAAAGAAACGGAGTGCAGGTGCTGCTACAACAAAAGAAAAAGTACCTACAAAGAAATCACCCGCAGCTGTTCCCCAAAACCCACCTTCAACTTCAAATACTCTTCCAACATCCAAAACATTAGTAGTATCCGATTCAATGGATTACAATATTGTTGATGATATGAAGAAAACTAAGGCAAACATAACTATGTTTGAACTTAGCAAATTAAAACATCAACAGAGTTGCTTCTCAAAGAATTGAATGCTGTTCCCTGTTCACCTCTTCCCAGTGCTAAAGCTGCAAATGATTCTAGTCAACCACCTTCTGGTATGATAGAAGCTACTGATTCAGTCCTGATTGGGGATAGATCAAATTCTCACACTCCACCCTTCCTTTTGACTTTTGAGATCTACAACAGAAACCTACACAATTGTTTGATTGACTCAGGGGCATCATCCAATATAATGCCAGCTTCAGTTTGTTCCAAGCTGAACATAGAACCCCAAAATTCTTCCATACACATTGTACAGTTAGACAGAACCAAGGTCCAGGTTTTAGGAGAGATTAACTCTGTAACTATCAGGTTAGCAGCTGATCCACGGGTAGTTCAACGAATTGATATCTTGATAGCTGATATACCTGAATTTTATGGTTTGATTTTGAGTAGGGATTGGTCTGAAAAGCTCCATGGGTATATTTCTACTGATTGGTCTCACATGTGGTTACCCTATAAGGGAAAGCCAAATCAAATAAAAATCAATCGAGAGAAACACATGACCCATACTGTAACAGATTTTGAACAGGAAAATCAACCAATTGCTTTTAATAACAACATCTTGGGAAATTATTCATCAGAGTCATTTTTTGGAAATCTCACTGCCCAACCATCTCCTTTCTCAGTAAACAGTTTAACATCACAGATTGAAAACTATTCACAAACTGATAGGTCAAGATGTTTTAATGATACTGGGGAAACTGTAAATAAGATTGTTAATACCTCTTTATTTTGGTCTTTATATTTTGACGGCTCTAAATCTAACGAAGGTTCAGGAGCAGGGTGTATCTTGGTTAGCCCGCAAGGAGAAAAAACAATGCTGTCCTGTAGATTAGAATTTGAATGCACAAATAATACAGCCGAGTATGAAGCCTTAATCCAAGGTCTGTATAAAGAAATTGGCCTTAAAGTGCAATATTTGAAGGTATTCGGCGATTCTGAAATTATTGTCAAACAGGTGAGAAATACAATTCACTGTCTTTCAAATCACCTCAAACATTATCAGTCGCTGGTACAAGAACTCACCACGCACTTTTCTGCATTCAATATTTCTTCTATCCCTAGGTCTCAAAATTCAGCAGCAGACTTGCTAGCCAATGTTGCCTCCAGACTCATACCCTCCGAAGAATATAGCCCAGATAGATTTTCAATAGAATTACTTTTTCGACCATCTGTCCCAGACAATGTCACAAATTGGAGAGTCTTTTACCATGATCAAGATATCTTAAATTTCATGACTTCAGAAAAATCATATGATGATCAAATTATTGACGAAGAAGATCACGATTTACAAATTGCTTCAAAGGGTAATGAAAATCCCATTCCGAAATCTGTTGTTAGATTGGAGGACTTATATGATATTAAAGACAGATTCAAGAAAGTCACTAATACCAAGCTTCAAAGTTCCACTTTGAAATTTGAATTAGTGAATCTTGGTTCTGATTCAAAACCTCAAAATGTTAATTTAGGACTTAATTTAACATCAGGGGAAAGGGATGCTTTCATTAAACTATTGAACAAATACAAAAAAAATTTCGCTTGGAATTATGATGATTTGAAAACATATGATACTTCAGTTATTCAGCACACAATTCCAATGCTTCCCGATATTAAACCTGTTCAACAAAAGCTAAGGAAAATTCATCCAAATCTTGAAGATCAAATCAAATCAGAACTTAATAAACTTTTGAAAGCCAAAATCATTTTTCCTGTCAGGCATTCCAATTGGGTTTCCAATATGGTACCTGTAAGGAAGAAAAATGGTGATATAAGAATCTGTATTGATTTCAGAAATTTAAACAAGGCATGTTTGAAAGACAATTTCCCATTTCCAACCATGGAGCAGATACTTCAAAAAGTAGCTGGTTCTGAACTTATGTCCTTTCTTGATGGATTTTCAGGCTATAATCAAGTCTTGGTTCATCCAGATGACAGATTGAAAACAACTTTCAGAACGAAATGGGGAACTTATGCTTATCAAAAAATGCCTTTTGAATTAATAAATGCAGGAGCAACTTTCCAAAGAGCCATGGACATAGCATTTAAAGGTCTGATCAATAAATCAGTTGTTGTTTATCTCGATGATATAACAGTATTCTCAAAAAACAGAACCAATCATCTACATGATCTAAAACAAATATTTGAAAGATGTAGAAGGTTTGGTATTTCCTTAAATCCGAAAAAATCTTTCTTTTCTTTGGATGAAGGAAAACTTTTAGGATTTGTTGTGTCAAAAGATGGTATATACATTGATCCAGACAGAGTTAAAGAGATCTCTGATATTTCTTTACCTCATAACAAAAAATCCATGCAATCATTTCTTGGACAGATCAATTTTGTAAAAAGATTCATTCCTGATTTTTCTTTAATTGTTTTACCTATGCAAAATATGATCAAGAAGAATTCAATATTTAAATGGGGGCATAAAGAGAAAGAAGCCTTTGAGTTAATCAAACAGGCAATCATTAATGCACCAGCATTAAGTACTCCGGATTTTTCTAAAGATTTTATTTTGTATACTTTAGCCACAGAGACATCTTATGCAGCTGTTTTAACACAACTCAATGATCAGAAAATTGAAGCACCAATTTCATTCTTCAGTTCAAATATGCAAGGAGCTGAACTGAATTATTCCGATGTTGAAAAACAAGCCTTTGCTGTGTTCAAATCAATCAAGCATTTTAGACCTTTTCTCTTAAAAACTCATACAAAAATCATTGTCCCATTCTCTGCAGTGAGGCAATTATTAATTCAGAGAGAAGTAGGAGAAAAACAAGCTAACTGGGTGACAGCCCTACAAGAATATGATGTTGATATTAAACCAGCTAAGATTGTTAGAGGACAAGGTTTTTGCAGATTATTAGCAGGAGCTCATAACATACCAGAGAATGATCATTCAAATCAAGATATTCAAGTAAATCAGATAAGTGTTACGGATTATGAGTCTCAGTATTCTGATCTCATCTATTACTTAAAAAATGGGTATGCTCCTTCTGATCTCAGTTATAAGAAAAAACGTGCTTTAAGATTAAAAGCTGTTAAATATGAGATCATTGATAATGTGTTGTTTAGAAAAAATTATGATTCAATGTTGTTGAGATGTCTAGAAAAGACTGAGGCTGAAAAGGTTTTGCAGGAGTTGCATGATGGACCAGCAGGAGGTCATTTTGGAGGTGATACCACAGCTCACAAAATAATTCGTGTTGGCTATTATTGGCCTACCCTTTTTAAAGATACACATGAATATGTAAGAAAGTGCAGAATCTGCCAAACTGCAAGTGGAAGGCAAAGGAAACCAGCTTTTCCTTTGCAACCAGTAAATATTGAGCAACCATTTGAACAATGGGGACTTGACATTATTGGTGAGATAGTACTTCATTCTTCCAAGCAGCACAAGTACATTCTTACTGCAACCGATTATTTTACAAAGTGGGTAGAGGCAATCCCTTTGAAGGTAGCCAATTCTGATGCAATTATTGATTTCATAGATCAATTTATCATAACCAGGTTTGGTGTACCTCAAGCTCGTGTCTTTGATAATGCATCTTATTTCTCAGGAAACAGTTTAATTGAATTTGCAATTAAAAGAGGTTTTAAACTCAAATATTCAGCAAATTATTACCCACAAGGTAATGGATTAGCTGAATCCACTAATAAAAATCTCATCAATATTATTAAAAGGACTATCGATCAAAATCAAAAGAATTGGCATAAATCTTTAATCTTTGCACTATGGGCTGATCGTATTACAGAGAAAGCTTCAATCGGAACTTCACCTTTTAATTTAGTTTATGGAAAAGAAGCTGTGATACCATCAAATTTAACTCTTCCATCATTAGCCCTGGTACAATTTATTGAAGAAAATCCTTCTTCATCCGTTCAATTGAGATATGATCAAATCCTTAAACTAGAAGAAGAGAGAGAGAAAGCTAGAATTGTTCATGAAAAACATCAACAACTTGTGAAATCTTCTTTTGATGCAAGTTCTACCGGCTCAAAAAATTTGTCAATTGGTGATCTTGTTCTAAAATGGGATAAGGCACATGAAGAAAAAGGTAAACATACCAAATTTCAAAAAATGTGGCTTGGACCATTTCAGATCGTTGAAAAGATAGGCTCAAATACATTCATGCTCCAAGATCTAACAGGTAAGAGAGAATCTCTTCCTGTAAATGGGATTATCTTAAAGAAATTCTTCTCATAAGGAGGTAACCCCTTCTTAAATTGTACATATTCCTTTTTGCAAAAGTCTTTTATTGTTTTTTCTAAATAAAGGTTGTTAATAAGTCTCTAATTGACTGTTTACTTGATAGAAAATTCTTAAGGAAAATATTATAAATATTTATTTTAGTGTAAATAAGAATTTTTAAAAGAAATGATTATATTCCCTTGATAGTTTTAAATAAGATGTTAAACTTTGAAAGATTATACCAATTATTTGCATAATCTTTTTGGAAAAACTTGAGGAAAATGTAAATCATTACAATTTTATTAAGCAGAGAGAAGTTATCTATAAAAGTAAAGATTATTCAAGTCTTGGTACTCAAAAAACTCAGAAAATTGTCATCCATTGATTCTTAAGGATAAGACTAGTTCACCCCATTCATTTAGGTTGTGATTTTTTAGAATATAATTCTAAGAAATTATTGAAAACATTTTTAAGAGATAAGAGGTCTCATCACGAGCCGACTTACCATATTCATAAGAAATAATAAAGCTGACATTACCAATACTGCCTATCAAAACAGGGTAATGGCTTATTAATATAAGACAAGGGGTCTCATCACGAGCCAGCTTGTTCAGTTTTAATTATAACTATTGAATGGCATTGTTAACAACTGGCTACCAAACCAGAACAATGGCTCTTAAAAAAAGAAATAAAAAATAAATAAAAGACAAAAACATGAGATAACATATCTTATGAATTTATCTTTTAAAAAGTCATAATCTTAGTTGAATGGGACAATGAACAGTTAATGGTTAAAAGGTAACCCTGTCGAGACTATGAACGTTTGCGGGCAGCAGAGGCAATGCCTATGACAATAGAGTATATTATCAAAACCAAACTTGAAGAAATCCACTTACTTCATTATTAATACCAATCAAAGCTTAAGACAACTCAAAATGTTTTTATTCTCAAGAAACTAGAAAGAGATTGTTAATAATTTTTATTCTTTTTCACAAGTTAGATTTTATTTTTGATTATCTTAGGATAATTTTTATTTACCTTTAAAAATATTTACTTACTTAAGATATAGTATTTATTCTATTTTTTAGAGATAACTGGTTCTTTCAAGTGAATCGCCAATTGTTGTACTATACAACAACCCTCCCTTTTTCTAAATTTTAGAAATAAAATTTAGAAATAGGGTCCCTTTCTTTTTTAGAAATAAAACACTTAGGAATAAAATTCATTGTTTTGAAATTTCATATTCAATATTCAAAAAACTTATGGTCCGATCTAATATACAAGGCTTTATCATAAAAACAAATCAAAGTTAAAAGCTCAATCGCAATCGGAGAATCGGAGATAACACTCAAAAGAAATATCATATGCCCATTTCAAATCTTTCGATGCGATTAGTCCAATCGGAAGATTCTAATCGCTAAGAGTTTAAAACAATTAAAATAAAGCTTCCGATGCGATGCGGTCAATCGCAATCGATCAATCGGGACAATCTTTAAAAAACTCTTTACGCTTAGTTGAAATTCCCCGATCCGATGTACATTTGAGAATAAGCACTTTTAAAAGAAAATCGAACATTTGTTTAAAAAATATGGTAGACCCCACCATCAGAGATCGGAAAGATCTGCAATCGTAATCGATCAATCGGGATAAACGTATTGTGATACTCATTTGCCATTCGAAAACTTCCGATGCGATTCATCTATTTTGCATACGAAGATTTTTGTTGAATATATTAATATATCACAAGCGCCAAATCTTTATTGGTACGAAAGGCATTCAATAACGAATCAAATGAATATGGTTTGTGATTTGGTGTTAAAGTGTGACCCAAAAGGAGCATTTACGCAATATACGAAACAAATGAATGAAAACCATAAATTCATAAATCATTCCGTTTGAATGACTTGTTGAGCACGACTGAGAGTTTATTGTCTTGCAGAGCCAAAGAACACCAAGTTCTTTCATTCACAGACAAAGAGAAGCGGTAGCAGACGTAGAAATGTCAAAAAGAGGGAGAAGAAATAAGACTGTTCTACCAGTGAATTTTGCTGAGACTCCTACAGTCTCAAAAGAAAAGCCCATAAAGCTAAGGCTAGTCACAGATACATCATGCCAAGGTCTTGGAAAAATGACATGGGACACAGTCTACAACCTGTTGGAAAAATTAGACCCCAAGGTTACAGTGGAGAAGGCATCAGTTTCAGACGAGGATAGCTCGGATTCCGACTCTGACATCAATGAAAGAACACTTGCAAATTCATTTCTGCATCGAATTGCAGCCAGAGCAAGCATCATGCCTTACTATGATGTAGTTCGATGGATTATTGACAGTGTAAAGATAAAAGATAGAATGTTTATTTCGGCATCCGGAGTGCCTTTCGGCTCATTTAAAGCAGAAGACTTGAAAGCAATGTACCATCTTCCAGACCCACAGAAGGTGTATAACAAGGAATTTATCAAAGAATTTGCTGATGATAACAAAGTCCAATCCGACCCTATCAGAAATTGGAGGAAAAACCCAGAGAAGCACCAAAATGAAGCATCCGGTATGTATTCTGTAGATTCTCTTCTGCCTCCATATTCTTATGCAGCTGCCATGATGTGTAGGTTATTTGGAAATGATAATTCAGCTAGGTTTTCTATACAAATGGTCCCCTTAATCTTAGCAGCTGTGAATTCCGACATTATGGATTGGGCTGTTATTCTTTCTGATAGAATGGCCAATAGGATCCTTGAGTACAGACAAGAAAAGGATGCTGGAAATTCTACCCCCTTTTTCTTTTGTGCCTATATTCTTGATGCTATTTGTTTCAATTCCGAATTTCCCTTATTTGGATGGAAATGGACTCCCAATAAACCCCTTCCAATCCATATTTATCATAAATTGCTTTGGAAGATTCATTTCCAAGATAATGTATATAGAATCTGTCATGGCTTCCTCATTCCCGTTTTCCAAACCATTTTTAATCGCTTTCCCCCTAGGATTTATGATAAAGCTAAAGCCGACCTGTCTGCAATCGGAGATTGGTTTGGGGAGGAAAAATTTACTTACATCAGGGTTTTTGGTAGTATAGTGGAGCCGCATGTTCTTCCGCTTTTTGTTCCAGACAAACTTCTCGCTCAAGAAGTTTCTTATCAATTGACAATTGAAGGTATATCCAGGTCTTTGAACAACGGTAAGAAGAAAATGTGGCCTCAATTCCCACTCAATTGTGGTCATTTCACTCTAAATGATTTCAAGCATGCAGAAAAGGAAGTCTTCAAGATAAGAGGTTGTAAATTTGCAACCATTCCTAGAAGACAGTATGATCCAAAAAAGATAGCATTTGATGTCACCGCTTCAGTTTCAATTGCTCGTTTTGAGCATGAACCAGATATGTTCGATGATTTGTTTATTTCATTAGATAATTTTCCTCAGATTTTTGACTTGATCAAGTCTACATTTCAACCGGAGGAAATAAATAAATTTCTCTTATTTAGAAGCCAGAGATTGTTGAGAGTACCTCTGGATCAGCTGAGGACTCAAATACAAAAATCAGAGACAGAAGGTACATCCGGCCAAACGCTAGTAGAAACATCTACCAGCAAAATCATTACACAATCGGCTGTCAACCAGCCAATTGTACATTCTCAAAAAGTGGTCACTATTGACAAACCTGATGCCCCAAAAGGGAATACTGCTCAAATGATAGACAAATGCACAAATATCAATGATGAGGTGCATAATCAAAAGGATGGATCAGATGACAAAAGCACCAAGCAAAGCATAGATAAAGAGAGATAAAAAGAAATAACTAAGGAGATTACGGTTTCAACTAATCTTGATATTTCTTCTCAGCTATTAAATCAATATGATCAGTTTGCTCAACAGCTTGGATTACAGGATAAAGGTTCAGAACAAATAGAGCAGGATGTTGAAATCATTCCTGAACATCCTACAGGGCATATTGTATTAAAAGGTGAGGAGATCCCTCCTTTGGATGTGTTTTACAGCCCTAAACATAAGGCTGTTGTCAAAAGACAAAGAAAGAAAAGAAAAACAGAACAGGGTATATTTTCTACTCCATCAGAGGAGTTGATGAATATTGTTTATAAGAATAGTGAAATGAATCCATTTGAAGACCTTACGAAATTGTCACAGTATACAGGAGCTTATAGTGCTGCAACAGTTGATAAAGTTGTAGAAGTTTCTCAACTAATAACTCAGAAAGATCTTCACATAGCTTCACTGGAAGAACAAGCTAAGGAGAATCAGCAACTGATCAGCCAATTGCAGCAACAAGTACAGGATCAGACATTCAGGTCTAAAGAATTGGAGAAACAGCTTGCTGAAGAAAAGAAGAAGGTTGATGAAAAGCTTTTAGGCAAACAAAAGCAGCTAAATGAAGAAATTTCTAAGTTGCAGAGTCTGTTACAAAATGAGGAAAAGGCAAAAATGACTCAAGAAAAGGAATTCCAAGCAACTTTGGATAAGTTTAAAGATTATCCAAAGTTAAATGAATTCAAATCGGAAGCCCTTGAAGCTAATAAATTATTGACTCAGCAGTTAATTGAATTTTGCTCAAAACTGTCACAAGCAGAACCCTTTTGTGAGATTACTTCATCTTTGATCCAAACTATCGTAACTCTTAGACAAGAAATAGATGATGCCGATGAAAAGATTTCTGAGTTTCTCACCTGGCAGGATACAGAAAAGGGAAAAGAAGCAAATCTTCCTAGGATAGAGGAAAAACACAAAGAAATCCTGTTTACAGAATGGGAACATCAATTAATGAAATCTGATAGAGCAATATCAAGAGCCAGAAATATAATGAACAATCTCACGCAATTCATAAATGACAGCCTATATTCAATTAATCTCATTTCAGACTGTATTCCTGGCAGTTTGCCAAAGATAAAATAAACTGAAGACAGGTGGAGAGAAGAAATGGAAAGGAAAAGTCAACAAATCGGCAAACTTCAAACTATATCCTGGGATAGTATGTGGACTCATGTGATCAAGCCAAACAATCAACAGACAACTATCAAACTTCTATCAAACGCTGTCGATTGTCTAATTCGAGAATTTTCTGATGCCACCTATGCTGGACAGTTGCATACTGAGATGAGTCATCCACCAAGACTCCGAGATATGTTGAACATTTGCAACTTGGCTTCATCAAGCGAAGGAGAAAAAAAATGAATCAGTTTTATTCAAAATAGCATTTCAGTTTTAATTTGATAGATTGTAGCAGTAGTATTAGGATTTTGTTATGTAATTTATTATTTAAATCCCTCTCATGCATTTAGGGAGGGATCGGAAGTTGTAATATTTTTGGGATTTGGAGCTAACATTTCTGTACTTCATTCCTTATTATATTTATATGAAAGATCACATCTGGTGATTTTGTGCTTAAATTATCTTTGAAGTGTTGCATTTTTGTGCCTTTGGATTTAATTTTACATCGGAGTTACTAGTTCAGAGTATCACATTTCGTTTGACAGTCTGCAAGATGAATGAGGTATTTCTATCTGTTCATTGTTGATTTTCTCTGTTATATGGTATTCATTTGAAGAATTTGCTATCATTTATATATTTGATTTACATAATATTTCCTTTTTATATTATCATTTCTGAGTATAATTGGAATATTATCATTTATATACATATATGAATGGTATATGATGATGAATGCAATATGCTAATATAACTCTGTTTAATTTATTAAACAGAGTTATCTTTATTCGTTTCTGCACATTTCAATTTAATTAATAATACTTTTTCATGGTTATTATTAGATTGAAACAATCCTAAGTTGTATTCACATATTATTACCCGGGTTAAAATTAGAATTTCTTTATCAGCATTTAGTTTAGATTAGATAGTTTTATTATTATGTCAATTTAGTCCCATTTTCACCCATTCAATTCAATCCACTTAGTTATAAGGAAACTGGTCCTTTAAATCCAGTCGGAGCCACCATCCCAAACGGAAAAGGAGCTGTCTTAAGGTCCCGACCGGGTGGTTTTCCCCCAATGTTTGAAGCAGAGATTTTCTAGGCTTCAACATTTATGGCGCTAGAAGGAGGGCATCCTACTGTGAATGGCAAGCAAACCCAAATCTACAAACCATTCTAAGAGTAATTCTCCCTCCGCATCACCTCGTACTTCCAAATTGTCTGCTGATTCCTCAGCATCCAAGCAAGAAGAAGAGGTATCCACTATCACTGCTCAAACCCACCATACTTCAGAACAATTAAGTCTTGAATCTCCTGAAGTTCAGTCTCTCATCCAGAAACTTCAGAGCTTCTCGATTTCACCACAGAAGTCTGAGCTATCTCAAAGCAGTGAGACTTCGCAATTCAATCTACCTCACCCTCTTACTAGACTTCAGAGTGAAAAGCTCGGTAGTGAACCTACTGAATTTCCTTTACCTAAAAGGAAAAAGGCAAAGAAAAATACTGAAGATTCTGACAGTGAAGCACTTTCATCCACATCTTCCATCTCATCTTCCCCAGTGCGAAGTCAACCATCCACTCCCTCATTACATATCGTTGTTAATCAGGAATTGGGAACTTCAACATCTCAAACTATTCACTCCTCAATATTAATTCCTTCCCAGACATCTGGAATCTCAACAGCAGTATCATCCACCACTGGTATTACAATGGCAGATCCATGGACCAGACCTGGTGCAGTCAATATGCCCGCACCATTACATGCATTACCTGATGCTCCTGAAAAATGGCTACCCAAGTTTAATCCGGAAAATGGAACCCAAGCTGAGGAACATATCAATAACTTCATGTTAGCAGTTAATTTGAAGGGAGTAACTGAGCAAGATGTCGTTGTTAGGCTTTTTCCTTATACGTTGCAAGGATCAGCAGGATCCTGGTATTTTTCCTTGCCTTCTGATTCTATTACCAGTTGGGACATTTGCCAAGAACAGTTTCTCACTAAGTATGGAGACGATAGATCTTTAGCTACACTAATAAATGATCTCTCCAATCTTAGGATAGAGCATAGGGAACCCATTAAATAATTTAATGCTCGTTTCAATAAACTTTTGAATAAAATCCCAACGACCTCCAAACCAAGTGAACAAATCAGAAGTGAGTGGTATATTACTGCCCTACCTGCCAATATAGCTATTTTTGTAGATAGGGCCGCAAAACCAACACTTGCTGAAAACATGAAAGAAGCACTTGCTGTGGAAAAACGTATTAATGCTCTAGAAAAGAAAGCAGCTCTTGAGGAAAGAAAAACCAAAAAAGTTTCATTCAAAGAAGACTCAAAGAAGAAAATCTCGAAAGATCCATATGATATGGAAGGCCTCCAAAAGGTTCTCAAGACTATGTCAAATGAAATGATTGAAATTAAGAAACAAGTAGCTGAAACTTCAACCAAGAGGCCCTTCAAGAATTATAAGAAAACCGAATCAAAACCGCCAAATATCGTATCTTATGCAGAATCAGATCAAGAAGAGGAAGAAGAGGAAACAATCTCATCAACTGATAATGAAGAGGAAATTGTTGAATGTCATGGCATGTGGGATTTCATACTGCCCAACTCCGATACAGATAATGATGAAGAAGCTTTACCTGTCTCTACTAGGAGTAAAGGTACTTCCGAACCTGTTCAGACGACTTCAAAGAAACGGAGTGCAGGTGCTGCTACAACAAAAGAAAAAGTACCTACAAAGAAATCACCCGCAGCAGTTCCCCAAAACCCACCTTCAACTTCAAATACTCTTCCAACATCCAAAACATTAGTAGTGTCCGATTCAATGGATTACAATATTGTTGATGACATGAAGAAAACTAAGGCAAACATTACTATGTTTGAACTTAGCAAATTAAAACATCAGCAGAAATTGCTTCTCAAAGAATTGAATGCTGTTCCCTGTTCACCTCTTCCCAGTGCTAAAGCTGCAAATGACTCTGGTCAACCACCTTCTGGTATGATAGAAGCTACTGATTCAGTCCTGATTGGGGATAGATCAAATTCTCACACTCGACCCTTCCTTTTGACTTTTGAGATCTGCAACAGAAACCTACACAATTGTTTGATTGACTCAGGGGCATCATCCAATATAATGCCTGCTTCAGTTTGTTCTAAACTGAACATAGAACCCCAAAAGTCTTCCATACACATTGTACAGTTAGACAGAAGCAAGGTCCAGGTTTTAGGAGAGATTAACTCCGTAACTATCAGGTTAGCAGCTGATCCACGGGTAGTTCAACGAATTGATATCTTAATAGCTGATATACTTGAATTTTATGGGTTGATTTTAAGTAGAGATTGGTCTGAAAAGCTCCACGGATATATTTCTACCGATTGGTCTCACATGTGGTTACCTTATGGAGGAAAGCCAAATCAAATAAAAATCAATCGAGAGAAACACATGACCCATACTGTAACAGATTTTGAAGAGGAAAATCAACCAATTGCATTTAATAACAACATCTTGGGAAATTATTCATCAGATTCATTTTTGGAAATCTCACTGCCCAACCATCCCCTTTCTCAGTAAACAGTTTAACATCACAGATTGAAAACTATTCACAAACTGATAGGTCAAGATGTTTTAGTGATACGGGGGAAATTGTAAATAATCTTGTTAATACTTCTTTATTTTGGTCTTTATATTTTGATGGCTCTAAATCTAACGAAGGTTCAGGAGCAGGGTGTATCTTGGTTAGCCCGCAAGGTGAAAAGACAATGCTGTCCTGTAGGTTAGAATTTGAATGCACGAACAATACAGCTGAGTATGAAGCTCTAGTCCAAGGTTTGTATAAAGCAATTGGCCTTAAAGTGCAACATTTGAAAGTATTCGGCGATTCTGAAATTATTGTCAAACAGGTGAGAAATACAATTCACTGTCTTTCAAATCACCTCAAACATTATCAATCGCTGGTTCAAGAACTCACCACACACTTTTCTGCATTCAATATTTCTTCCATCCCTAGGTCTCAAAATTCAGCGGCAGACTTGCTAGCCAATGTTGCTTCCAGACTCATACCTTCTGAAGATTTTAGCCCAGATAGATTTTCAATAGAATTACTTTTTCGACCATCTGTCCCAGACAATGTCACAAATTGGAGAGTTTTTTACCATGATCAAGATATCTTAAATTTCATGACTTCAGAGAAATCATATGATGATCAAATTATTGACGAAGAAGATCATGATTTACAAATTGCTTCAAAAGGTAATGAAAATCCCATTCCGAAATATGTTGTTAAATTGGAGGACTTATATGATATTAAAGACAGATTCAAGAAAGTCACTAATGCCAAACTTCAAAGTTCCACTTTGAAGTTTGAATTAGTAAATCTTGGTTCTGATTTCAAACCTCAAAATGTTAATTTAGGACTCAATTTAACACCAGAGGAAAGGAATGCTTTCATTAAACTCTTGAACAAATATAAAAACGTTTTTTCTTGGAATTATGATGATTTAAAAACATATGATACTTCGGTTATTCAACACACAATTCCAATGCTTCCTGATATTAAACCTGTTCAACAAAAGCTAAGGAAAGTTCATCCAAATCTTGAAGATCAAATCAAATCAGAACTTAATAAACTTTTGAAAGCCAAAATCATTTTTCCTGTCAGGCATTCCAATTGGGTTTCCAATATGGTACCTGTAAGGAAGAAAAATGGTGATATAAGAATGTGTATTGATTTCAGAAATTTAAACAAGGCATCTTTGAAAGACAATTTCCCATTGCCAACCATGGAGCAGATACTCCAAAAAGTAGCTGGTTCTGAAATTATGTCCTTTCTTGATGGATTCTCAGGCTATAATCAAGTCTTAGTTCATCCAGATGACAGATTGAAAACAACTTTCAGAACGAAAGGGGGAACTTATGCTTATCAAAAAATGCCTTTTGGATTAATAAATGCAGGAGCAACTTTCCAAAGAGCCATGGACATAGCATTTAAAGGTCTGATCAATAAATCGGTTGTTGTTTATCTCGATGATATAACAATATTCTCTAAAAACAGAACCAATCATCTACATGATCTTAAACAAATATTTGAAAGATGTAGAAGGTTTGGTATTTCATTAAATCCGAAAAAATCTTTCTTTGCTTTAGGTGAAGGAAAACTTTTAGGATTTGTTGTATCAAAAGATGGTATATACATTGATCCAGACAGAGTTAAAGAAATCTCTGATATTTCTTTACCTCATAATAAAAAATCCATGCAATCATTTCTTGGACAGATCAATTTTGTAAAAAGATTCATTCCTGATTTTTCTTTAATTGTTTTACCTATGCAAAATATGATCAAGAAGAATTCAGTATTTAAATGGGGGCATAAAGAAAAAGAAGCCTTTGAGTTAATCAAACAGGCAATCATTAATGCACCAGCATTAAGTACTCCGGATTTTTCTAAAGATTTTATTTTGTATACTTTAGCCACAGAGACATCTTATGCAGTTGTTTTAACACAACTCAATGATCAGAAAATTGAAGCACCAATTTCATTCTTCAGTTCAAATCTGCAAGGAGCTGAACTGAATTATTCCGATGTTGAAAAACAAGCCTTTGCTGTGTTCAAATCAATCAAGCATTTTAGACCTTTTCTCTTAAAAACTCATACAAAAATCATTGTCCCATTCTCAGCAGTGAGGCAATTATTAATTCAGAGAGAAGTAGGAGAAAAACGAGCTAACTGGGTGACAGCCCTACAAGAATATGATGTTGATATTAAACCAGCTAAGATTGTTAGAGGACAAGGTTTTTACAGATTATTAGCAGGAGCTCATAACATACCAGAGAATGATTATTCAAATCAAGATATTCAAGTAAATCAGATAAGTGTTACGGATTCTGAGTCTCAGTATTCTGATCTCATCTATTACTTAAAAAATGGGTATGCTCCTTCTGATCTCAGTTATAAGAAAAAATGTGCTTTAAGATTAAAAGCTGTTAAATATGAGATCATTGATAATGTGTTATTTAGAAGAAATTATGATTCAATTTTGTTGAGATGTCTTGAAAAGACTGAGGCTGAAAAGGTTTTGCAGGAGTTGCATGATGGACCAGCAGGAGGACATTTTGGAGGTGATACCACAGCTCACAAAATAATTCATGCTGGCTATTATTGGCCTACCCTTTGTAAAGATACACATGAATATGTAAGAAAGTGCAGAATCTGCCAAACTGCAAGTGGAAGACAAAGGAAAACAGCTTTTCCTTTGCAACCAGTAAATATTGAGCAACCATTTGAACAATGGGGACTTGACATTATTGGTGAGATAGTACCTCATTCTTCCAAGCAGCACAAGTACATTCTTACTGCAACCGATTATTTTACAAAATGCGTAGAGGCAATCCCTTTGAAGGTAGCCAATTCTGATGCAATTATTGATTTCATAGATCAATTTATCATAACGAGGTTTGGTGTACCTCAAGCTCTTGTCTATGATAATGCATCTTATTTTTCAGGAAACAGTTTAATAGAATTTGCAGTTAAAAGAGGTTTTAAACTCAAATATTCAGCAAATTATTACCCACAAGGTAATGGATTAGCTGAATCCACTAATAAAAATCTCATCAAGATTATTAAAAGGACTATCGATCAAAATCAAAAGAATTGGCATAAATCTTTAATCTTTGCATTATGGGCTGACCGTATTACAGAGAAAGCTTCAATCGGAACTTCACCTTTTAATTTAGTTTATGGAAAAGAAGCTGTGATACCATCAAATTTAACTCTTCCACCATTAGCCCTGGTACAATTTATTGAAGAAAATCCTTCTTCATCCGTTCAATTGAGGTATGATCAAATCCTTAAACTAGAAGAAGAGAGAGATAAAGCTAGAATTGTTCATGAAAAACATCAACAACTTGTGAAATCTTCTTTTGATGCAAATTCTACCGGCTCAAAAATTTTGTCAATTGGTGATCTTGTTCTAAAATGGGATAAGGCACATGAAGAAAAAGGTAAACATACCAAATTTCAAAAGATGTGGCTTGGACCATTTCAGATCGTTGAAAAGATAGGCTCAAATACATTCATGCTCCAAGATCTAACAGGTAAGAGAGAATCTCTTCTTGTAAATGGGCTTATCTTAAAGAAATTCTTCTCATAAGGAGGTAACCCCTTCTTAAATTGTACATATTCCTTTTTGCAAAAGTCTTTTATTGTTTTTATAAATAAAGGTTGTTAATAAGTCTCTAATTGACTGTTTACTTGATAGAAAATTCTTAAGGAAAATATTATAAATATTTATTTTCGTGTAAATAAGAATTTTTAAAAGAAATGATTATATTCCCTTGATAGTTTTAAATAAGATGTTAAACTTTGAAAGATTATACCAATTATTTGCATAATCTTTTTGGAAAAACTTGAGGAAAATGTAAATCATTACAAGTTTATTAAGCAGAGATAAGTTATCTATAAAAGTAAAGATTATTCAAGTCTTGGTACTCAAAAAACTCAGAAAATTGTCATCCATTGATTCTTAAGGATAAGACTAGTTCACCCCATTCATTTAGGTTGTGATTTTTTGGAATATAATTCTAAGAAATTATTGAAAACATTTTTAAGAGATAAGAGGTCTCATCATGAGCCGACTTACCATATTCATAAGAAATAATAAAGCTGACATTACCAATACTGCCTATCAAAACAGGGTAATGGCTTATTAATATAAGACAAGGGGTCTCATCACGAGCCAGCTTGTTCAGTTTTAATTATAACTATTGAATGGCATTGTTAACAACTGGCTACCAAACCAGAACAATGGCTCTTAAAAAAGAAATAAAAAATAAAAAATAAAAAATAAAAAATAAAAGACAAAAACATGAGATAGCATATCTTATGAATTTATCTTTTAAAAAGTCATAATCTTAGTTGAATGGGACAATGAACAGTTAATGGTTAAAAGGTAACCCTGTCGAGACTATGAACGTTTGCGGGCAGCAGAGGCAATGCCTATGACAATAGAGTATATTATCAAAACCAAACTTGAAGAAATCCACTTACTTCATTATTAATACCAATCAAAGCTTAAGACAACTCAAAATGTTTTTATTCTCAAGAAACTAGAAAGAGATTGTTAATAATTTTTATTCTTTTTCACAAGTTAGATTTTATTTTTGATTATCTTAGGATAATTTATATTTACCTTTAAAAATATTTACTTACTTAAGATATAGTATTTATTCTATTTTTTAGAGATAACTGGTTCTTTCAAGTGAATCGCCAATTGTTGTACTATACAACAACCCTCCCTTTTTCTAAATTTTAGAAATAAAATTTAGAAATAGGGTCCCTTTCTTTTTAGAAATAAAACACTTAGGAATAAAATTCATTGTTTTGAAATTTCATATTCAATATTCAAAAAACTTATGGTCCGATCTAATAAACAAGGCTTTATCATAAAAACAAATCAAAGTTAAAAGCTCAATCGCAATCGGAGAATCAGAGATAACACTCAAAAGAAATATCATATGCCCATTTCAAATCTTCCGATGCGATTAGTCCAATCGGAAGATTCTAATCGCTAAGAGTTTAAAACAATTAAATAAAGCTTCCGATGCGATGCGGTCAATCGCAATCGATCAATCGGGACAATCTTTAAAAAACTCTTTACGCTTAGTTGAAATTCCCTGATCCGATGTGCATTTGATAATAAGCGCTTTTAAAAGAAAATCGAACATTTGTTTAAAAAAATATGGTAGACCCCACCATCAGAGATCGGAAAGATCTGCAATCGCAATCGATCAATCGGGATAAACGTATTGTGATACTCATTTGCCATTCGAAAACTTCCGATGCGATTCATATATTTTGCATACGAAGATTTTTGTTGAATATATTAATATATCACAAGCGCCAAATCTTTATTGGTACGAAAGGCATTCAATAACGAATCAAATGAATATGGTTTGTGATTTGGTTTTAAATACTTAAGTGTGACCCAAAAGGAGCATTTACGCAACAAATGAATGAAAACCATAAATTCATAAATCATTCCGTTTGAATGACTTGTTGAGCACGACTGAGAGTTTATTGTCTTGCAGAGCCAAAGAACACCAAGTTCTTTCATTCACAGACAAAGAGAAGCGGTAGCAAACGTAGAAATGTCAAAAAGAGGGAGAAGAAATAAGACTGTTCTACCAGTGAAGTTTGCTGAGACTCCTACAGTCTCAAAAGAAAAGCCCATAAAGCTAAGGCTAGTCACAGATACATCATGCCAAGGTCTTGGAAAAATGACATGGGACACAGTCTACAACCTGTTGGAAAAATTAGACCCCAAGGTTACAGTGGAGAAGGCATCAGTTCCAGACGAAGATAGCTCGGATTCCGAATCTGACATCAATGAAAGAACACTTGCAAATTCATTTCTACATCGAATTGCAGCCAGAGCAAGCATCATGCCTTACTATGATGTAGTTCGATGGATTATTGACAGTGTAAAGATAAAAGATAGAATGTTTATTTCAGCATCCGGAGTGCCTTTCGGCTCATTTAAAGCAGAAGACTTGAAAGCAATGTACCATCTTCCAGACCCACAGAAGGTGTATAACAAGGAATTTATCAAAGAATTTGTTGATGATAACAAAGTCCAATCCGACCCTATCAGAAATTGGAGGAAAAACCCAGAGAAGCACCGAAATGAAGCATCCGGTATGTATTCTGTAGATTCTCTTCTGCCTCCATATTCCTATGCAGCTGCCATGATGTGTAGGTTATTTGGCAACGATAATTCAGCTAGGTTTTCTATACAAATGGTCCCATTAATCCTAGCAGCTGTGAATTCCGACATTATGGATTGGGCTGTTATTCTTTCTGATAGAATGGCCAATAGGATCCTTGAGTACAGACAAGAAAAAGATGCTGGAAATTCTACCCCTTTTTCTTTTGTGCCTATATTCTTGATGCTATTTGTTTCAATTCCGAATTTCCCTTATTTGGATGGAAATGGACTCCCAATAACCCCCTTCCAATCCATATTTATCATAAATTGCTTTGGAAGATTCATTTCCAAGATAATGTATAGAGAATCTGTCATGGCTTCCTCATTCCCGTTTTCCAAACCATTTTTAATCGCTTTCCCCCTAGGATTTCTGATAAAGCTAAAGCCGACCTGTCTGCAATCGGAGATTGGTTTGGGGAGGGAAAATTTACTTACATCAGGGTTTTTGGTAGTATAGTGGAGCCGCATGTTCTTCCGCTTTTTGTTCCAGACAAACTTCTCGCTCAAGAAGTTTCTTATCAATTTACAATTGAAGGTATATCCAGGTCTTTGAACAACAGTAAGAAGAAAATGTGGCCTCAATTCCCACTCAATTGTGGTCATTTCACTCTAAATGATTTCAAGCATGCAGAAAAGGAAGTCTTCAAGATAAGAGGTTGTAAATTTGCAACCATTCCTGGAAGACAATATGATCCAAAAAAGATAGCATTTGATGTCACTGCTTCAGTTTCAATTGCTCGTTTTGAGCATGAACCGGATATGTTCGATGATTTGTTTATTTCATTAGATAATTTTCCTCGAATTTTTGACTTGGTCAAGTCTACATTTCAACGGGAGGAAATAAATAAAATTCTCTTATTTAGAAGCCGAGAGATTGTTGAGAGTACCTGCGGATCGGTTGAGGACTCAAATACCAAAATCGAGACGGAAAGGTAGCACCAGAGCCAAACGCTAGTAGAAACATCTACCAGCAAAATCATTACACAATCGGCTGTCAACCAGCCGATTGTACATTCTCAAAAAGTGGTCACTATTGACAAACCTGATGCCCCAAAAGGGAATACTGCTCAAATGATAGACAAATATACAAATATCAATGATGAGGTGCATAATCAAAAGGATGGATCAGATGACAAAAGCACCAAGCAGAGCATAGATAAAGAGAAAGAAAAAGAAATAACGAAGGAGATTACGGTTTCCACTAATCTTGATATTTCTTCTCAGCTATTAAATCAATATGATCAGTTTGCTCAACAGCTTGGATTGCAGGATAAAGGTTCAGAACAAATAGAGCATGATGTTGAAATCATTCCTGAACATCCTACAGGTCATATTGTATTAAAATGTGAGGAAATCCCTCCTTTGGATGTATTCTACAGCCCTAAACATAAGGCTGTTGTCAAGAGACAAAGAAAGAAAAGAAAAGCAGAACAGGGCATATTCTCTACTCCATCAGAGGAGTTTATGAATATTGTTTATAAGAACAGTGAAATGAATCCATTTGAAGACCTTACGAAATTGTCACAGTATACATGAGCTTATAGTGCTGCAACAGTTGATAAAGTTGTAGAAGTTTCTCAACTAATAACTCAGAAAGATCTTCACATAGCTTCACTGGAAGAAAAAGCTAAGGAGAATCAGCAGCTGATCAGCCAATTGCAGCAACAACTACAGAATCAGATATTCAGGTCTAAAGAATTGGAGAAACAGCTGGCTGAAGAAAAGAAGAAGGTCGATGAAAAACTTTTAAGCAAACAAAAGCAGCTAAATGAAGAAATTTTTAAGTTGCAGAGTCTGTTACAAAATGAGGAAAAGGCAAAAATGACTCAAGAAAAGGAATTCCAAGCAACTTTGGATAATTTTAAAGATTATCCAAAGTTAAATGAATTCAAATCGGAAGCCCTTGAGGCTAATAAATTATTGACTCAGCAGTTAATCGAATTTTGCTCAAAACTGTCACAAGCAGAACCCTTTTGTGAGATTACTTCATCTTTGATCCAAACTATCATAACTCTTAGACAAGAAATAGATGATGCCGATGAAAATATTTCTGAGTTTCTCACCTGGCAGGATACAGAAAAGGGAAAAGAAGCAAATCTTCCTAGGATAGAGGAAAAACACAAAGAAATCCTATTTACAGAATGGGAACATCAATTAATGAAATCTGATAGAGCAATATCAAGGGCCAGAAATATAATGAACAATCTCACGCAATTCATAAATGACAGCCTATATTCAATTAATCTCATTTCAGACTGTATTCCTGTCAGTTTGCCAAAGATAAAAGAAACTGAAGACAGGTGGAGAGAAGAAATGGAAAGGAAAAGTCAACAAATCGGCAGACTTCAAACTATATCCTGGGATAGTATGTGGACTCATGTGATCAAGCCAAACAATCAACAGACAGCTATCAAAATTCTATCAAACGCTATCGATTGTCTAATTCCAGAATTTTCTGACGCCACCTATGCTGGACAGTTGCATACTAAGATGAGTCATCCACCAAGACTCCGAGATATGTTGAACATTTGCAACTTGGCTTCATCAAGCGAAGGAGAAAAACAATGAATCAGTTTTATTCAAAATAGCATTTCAGTTTTAAATTGATAGATTGTAGCGGTAGTATTAGGATTTTGTTATGTAATTTTATTATTTAAATCCCTCTCATGCATTTAGAGAAGGATCGGAAGTTGTAATATTTTGAGGATTTGGAGCTAACATTTCTGTACTTCATTCCTTATTTTATTTCTATGAAAGATCACATCTGGTGATTTTTGTGCTCAAATTATCTTTGAAGTGTTGCATTTTTGTGCCTTTGGAGTTAATTTTACATCGGAGTTACTAGATCAGAATATCATACTTCATTTGACAGTCTGCAATATGAATGAGGTATTTTTATCTGTTCATTGTTAATTGTCTCTGTTATATGGTATTCGTTTGAAGAATTTGCTATCATTTATATATTTGATTTTCATAATATTTCCTCTTTATATTATCATTTCTGAGTATAATTGGAATATTATCATTTATATACATATATGAATGGTATATGATGATGAATGCAATATGCTAATATAACTCTGTTTAATTTATTAAACAGATTTATCTTTATTCGTTTCTGCACATTTCAATTTAATTAATAATACATTTTCATGGTTATTATTAGATTGAAACAATCCTAAGTTGTATTCACATATTATTACCCGGGTTAAAATTAGAATTTCTTTATCATCATTTATTTTAGATTAGATAGTTTTATTATTCTGTCAATTTAGTCCCATTTTCACCCATTCAATTCAATCCACTTAGTTATAAGGAAACTGGTCCTTTAAATCCAGTCGGAGCCACCATCCCAAACGGAAAAGGAGCTGTCTTAAGGTCCCGACCGGGTGGTTTTCCCCAAATGTTTGAAGCAGAGATTTTCTAGGCTTCAACAAGCTGGTATTGCCTCCATGGCAACATCAACTCTGTCAAGGGTGTCGGTTCTCCTGTCATTAGGGATTTCACTAAGGACTCCTGTCTTGTCGACCACTTTTGTTACGTCTATTCCCACTAGGCCTACTGTCTGTGTGGCTACATCGGCACCAGTTGTCACCACTCGGCCATCAGGAGTTTCGACTTCGGTAGAGACTTCGATTTCCATGGAAATCCCTGACGGTGTTTCTTTTGAGGAGTATCGACTGGCTGTTCAGCAGCAAAACTCCCAGACTTATCAGTCCCCTCAGGATCCTTATTGGTCTTATTTTTCTCATTATGGAGCGGATGGTACCCCAATTTATTCACTTCCATTTCAATATGATGAGCAAGGAAACCCCATCTATTTGCCTGCTCTTGAGGCTTATCAGTTCATTAACGGTTTTATACCTACCTTGCTTGTGCAACCATCTAACCAACAAGGACAACCTTTATAGGGACAACCTTCGGTTTAGAAAAGATATGCTTTCGGCCCACAAGGACAACCCTTTCAGGGACAAACTTTGGCCCAGCAAGGGTATGCGTATGACCCATAAGGGCAACCCTTACAGGGACAACCTTCGATCCAGTAGAGATTGTTTTACAGCCCGCAAGGGCAACCTTACAGTCCTCAAGGTCAACCTTTACAAGCTCAGCTTGTGGTCCAACCAGGGCAACCTCAAGGACCAGCCGGGAAACCGGTATATCAACCCAGACCTTCGTACGGTCCTAGGGGTAGATCCATCCATCTCAACCTTTGGTGCAACCTCAACAGCCATATTTTCTGATTGGTCCAAATGTTGCACAGCTCGGGCCATCTTATGGTCCTGCTCCAGGCCAACTTGGTTATTAGGCACAACCTAGCCCACCCCAACCATCGGGCCAACTTACTCAGAAGGGGCAACCTGGTGGCGCTCATCAGTCAGGTCAAGCTGTTCAACTAGGGCAACCTGCATAGCCTGTTAACCCTGCTCAGCCACCGCTCTATTCTATGCCACAGCCAAATCAACCTGTGCGCCCGACCTATTCAGCTCAGCAGGGCCCCACTTATCAACAGCCCGTTCGACCCCAAGGCGATTATTTTCCTCAAGGTCAATATCGACTGGTTTACAACCCGCATCAAGGTTCTGCTTACTACCCTCAATTTCCATGCTATACTTATACTCCGCAGCAAAATCCTTATGCTTCTCAATCGGGACCCTCGTATACTCAAAATCAGTATCCTGGTTTTCAACCCCCGTATCTTGGTCCTCAACCACCATTTCAACCAAATTATCTGGCTTACACCCCTTATGGTCTGAATCCTCCATGAAATAACCAATGGGGGCAGAGTTATACTCAACCAAGGTGGATTATGGGTACAGGTCCTTACCGGGGAATTGCTTTGCCTTTTAACCCTCAATTACCTTTTCTCGCCACGTTGGAGTTGTCGAATGTATCCAAATTGACAAATGATCCCATTATTCATAATCCTTTTTGGCCTCCAGTTCCAACGAAGGTTCTAGGTGATTGTCCCAAGTTCGAGGGCAAGTCTGGAGAAGACCCCCAAGAACACTTCATGACATACCATTTATGGTGTTCTTCCAATTCTTGGGTGCATGACTCTATCCGACTCCATCTCTTCCAGTGCACTCTCATCGGAGCTGCTGCTAAGTGGTATATTGAACTGCCTCGTGGCATCTTTCAAGATTTCAACACCCTCGCTATGGCATTCCTTACTCATTTCCAGTTGCCAGTTCGTTATGAAGCTAAGACACATCTCCTAACATCCTTGAAACAGGACCGGGCTACCCATATCTCAGACCACATTCACGAATGGAGACGGCGTTGTCGCCTGATCAAGTTCGAAATTCCTAATCAGCTTCTTACTCATTGGTTCACTACCTCTTTTGTCAATCAGATTTTGAAAGACATCGCCATGGGAGCATGTGTAACCGAGGAATAAGCCATCGCTCATGCCCAGTACCTTGATTTAGTGTACTCTCAATCGGGCATTTTGTATGACATCTTGACTGAGGCTCCACGACCTAGGACCTCTAAATCACTGACCACCCCATCAGTCGACGGCGTTATTGGTTTTGTGTCTCAGACTTCACGCAAGTCTTCCAATGGGAAGCAAAAATCAAATTCTTCCAATAATTCTGCTCCTCAGGCTACCCCGGATTCTGGTAAAACCTTGGAGGTCAACGTCGTTCAGGCCAATCCTGCGGACAAGACTTCCAAGGGGAAAAAGAAGGACAAAGGAAAGGCCAATGCCGATGCCCCAAAACTGGAATCGTCTAAACCTCGTGTTGATGATGGTTCACAGTGAAAACTGAAGTATCCCTGTCTGATTTGTGATGAGGACCACTACACTAAATATTGTCCTAGACGATCTGAGGTTAGTAAACTATTCAAAGGTGCTAAGGGAACTCCGGCGGTCCTTAAAGAACCTTTCTCATCTCAGTAGACCCAGATGGTTGAGCAACCTCTGCCATCTGCGTCGTTTGGCTCTCAAGTATTCATGATGAACGGTTTTGCCCCCATTTCCATCGCTACTCGGTCGAAGGATTATGCCGGATCACACCAGGCAGCTCGGAAAGAGGTCGCTGATGGTCCTCCTCCCCCACCTGCCTCTAGTCCTCTTGAGATTGAAAGGCCCAGTGCTGAACCCATTGTACGGCCACCTTCTAAAGGTGTTCTCCGGAAATCTTCTTATAATCCTAGCGCCCGTGCTGCCCAGCATTACAGTATTGTTGAGGACTTAGCACAGGCGTCTTCCGCGATGTCCGCATTAGAAGTGCTTCAAAGTTGTCCATCCCAACGGAAAGCATTACTATCTACAATTGGAGGGAGGATCCTACTGATTCTAGCCTTCTCTCTTTCGACTTAGTGAATTTTGTCCCCCGACTTCCACACCAGATTGCGCTTGTCATAAAAGTTGGCATTAATGGTCTCAACATCCATAGAGCCATAGTGGACGAAGGTGCATCTACCTGTGTCATGTCATCTACTTGCTGGAAGGATATTGGATCTCCAGCCCTGACTTTGTCACCCAATGCCCTTAAGGCATTTGATGGAAGGGAATCGAAACCCTTGGGTGTTCTCGCTAGCTTGTCGATTACGTTGCAGGGAAAGACAGTCAACGTTGAAGTAGAAGTCGTTGATTCCAAACTTAATTACAATCTTCTACTCGGTCACAGTTGGACTCGCGTTATGCTGTGCGTTCTGTCCACCCTCTTCCGACTTGTAAAGTTTCCACATGAGGGCAAAATTATTATTGTCGATCAATTGTCATTCTTTACCTTGTCTTCCGAGAACAACGTGCCATACGTGGATCAAATCCCTTCTCCCCCCGACAGTGTAGGGCCAGGTCTTTTTAAATATCCCGCTCTCATGGGTATCTTTCCCTTTCCACCACCAAATACCATTCAAGTTAATATGGTCTCTTGGTCAGATGACCCATGGATTGTCCCTTTACCTGAACAGGTTGATTCATTTGGAGATTCAATGCTGCTTAGTCCAATTGAAATCAATTATTTTGAGCTTACTACAGCATCTAATTCTCCCCCTCCTAAAGCTGCTCCTTTGAGCATGTCTCTCGAAGTTTATTCTCAATCCCCCATGGCTCGGTGATGTAGATTCTCCTGATCCTTTGAAAGAAGTGTTTCCATCCGACGAGGCTATCATGGAAACCATGTCTCTCGAAGATCTATGGTGGAGCGATGGGCATCATCGTTCCTCGTTTATGCCTTGCCTCGGGGCAATGTCTAACTGTCTTGAGCATTTTGTGTCTCAATTTCCTTCTTCGCCACTTCAAACACCTATTTTGACTCATGAAGTCTTCGCTGAAGGTAACTTAGGTAACATTACTCAAACAATGCCTATCGAAATTTCTGTGAAACCCGGAATTGTCGAGAACATCCATGTGGGAGTCACTTGCTCTTCCGAGGAAGTCCAAGTGTAAACTAGCCTCTTTCGTGAATTATGTGATGTTTTCACCTGGTCTTACAAAGAGATGCCTGGAATTGACCCCAGTATTGTGGTGCACGAGATTCCCACCTACCGAGGTGCGAAGCCTATTCGTCAACGTCTTCGTCCAGTGCATCATTGGAAAGCCGCCACTATAAAAGATGAAGTTGAAAAACTTCTCAAAGCGGGTTTCATTTATCCAATTCCTTTGACAGAGTGGGTTTCTAAAATTTTCCCTATGGATAAGAAGCAGGGGGAAATTCGTGTCTGTGTTGATTATCGCGATATCAATCGGGCCTGTCCTAAGGATAGCTATCCCACCCCTTTCATCGATCAGATCATTGACGATTATGCGGGGAGTGAGATTTTTTCCCTTATGGACGGTTTTTCTGGCTATAATCAGATCAAAGTTCTCCCGTACGATCAAGAAAAGACCGCTTTTATCTGTCCTTGGGGATCGTTCGCGTATAAGAAACTCCCTTTCGACTTAAAGAATGTTGGGGCTACGTTCCAGCGTGCGATGTCTTATGCCTTTCACAATATTCTTCATATTGTTCAGCCATACCTGGATGACCTTCCAGCTCATTCAGCTGCATGAACAGACCACTTGGACCATCTCCGCCAGATCTTTCTTCGTTGTAGACGCTACAATATCCAGCTCAATCCGCATAAATGCGTCTCCTGCATCGACTTCGATAGACTTTTAGGGTTTATTGTATCTAAAGACAGAATTCGACTTGACCCCCTCAAGGTTGAGGCCATTGTTAATCTCCCCTCCCCATCCTTGTTACACCAGCTCCAAAGTCTCCAAGGGAAAGAAAATTTCTTACGTCGTTTTATCCTGAACTACGCCGAAGTAGCCAAAGGATTCACACGGCTTTTAAAGCAGGACGTCCCTCTCTGTTGGGATGAGATTTCTCAATAGTCTTTTAATAGGCTTAAGACGTTGCTTTTCAATGCTCCCCTATTACGTCCTCTGAATTACCATCGTGATTTCACCCTCTCTCTATCTAGTTGCCGCCTTCAGTACGATCGCCATGGTTTTGGTTCAAGATGATGATGACGGTAACGAGCATGTTGTTTACTACTTGTCTCGGAACCTTCTCAACCCTGAAACACGTTACACACATGTTGAGAAGTTAGCGTTGGCTGCGGTCCAGGCTGTCCAATGTTTTCGTCATTATATCCATTTACGCACGGTGACCGTGATTTCTGACTGTAACACCATGACCTATATTCTGTCTCGGCAGCTGCTGGGGGGAAAATACTCGAAGTGGATCGTTATCCTCCAAGAGTTTGATTTGGAGTTCACTACCGCCAAGTCGAAGAAATCACTTGTTTGCGTTGATTTAATTTGTTCTCTCCCCGCCGACTCTTCTCCTTCTCATTCCGAGGATCATATTCCAGACGAAACTCTTTTCTTGATTAGCACCCTCGATCTGTGGTACGGTGATATCATTGTGTATCTCCAAACGTCTACTTTCAGGTCTGAGTTAACGAAGGATGCTTGACACCACATTCGGCATCAGTCGCAACCTTATCGTATTGTTGGAGATACCCTTTATCGTGTTGGAGTCGATTATGTACTTCGCCAATGCTTGACCTTCGAGGAAGCTGAGAAAGTTCTAAATGACTGCCACAGTGGCACTTGTGGTGATCAAATGTCTGGTTATGCCACCGCACAGAAGATCCTTCGTGTTGGCTATTTCTGGCCGTCCATTTTTAAAGACTGCATTGTCGCAGTACGCAAATGCTATGCGTGCCAGATATATCAACGCAAGATGCGTGCGCCACATGCTCCTTTACACCCTGTAATTACCGTTGGTCCTTTTTCCAAATGGGGCATCTATTTTATGATGTGTAACCCTCGTTCGTTCGGGGGGCATGCCTATATTATCGTCGTCGTCGATTATTTCATGAAATGGGCCGAAGCAATGCCTACACTGGATGTGGATGGTAAGACAACGGCACAATTCATATTCAATCACGTTATTGCTCGGTTTGGTGTCCCTCAAGCCATCGTTACCGATCATGGTTCTCATTTTCAGGATTATATGATGGCGGAGCTAACGTCTAAGTTGGGTCTACGTCACGACAACTCAACGCCTTATTATCCTCAAGCTAATGGCCAAGATGAAGCCATAAACAAATTCCTTGTTACAATGCTTCAACGAAAAATTGGGATCCATAAATCAAACTGACATCTCATGTTGTTCTCATCTCTTTGGGCTTACCGAATGTCAATTAAGATTGCAACCAGATTTACCCTGTTTCGGTTGGTATACGGTCTAGAAGCCACGCTTCCAATTGAATGTGGAATCCCTTCACTCAAACTAGCTGTGGAATTACTGCCTAATAATTCACGTGAGGAAGAACATCTCCTCTACTTAGAGATTGGACGAAACTCGTCACTTAGCTGCCTTGGTCATCGAAGCACAGAAGAAGAGAGTCAAAGCCCATTTTGACCATATAGTTTCCCCTCATTATTTTATCGAAGGCGATCTCGTTCTCCTATAGGACCAAGCTCATGACAAGCTGGGGGCAGGAAAATTCCAACCCATGTGGCATGGGCCCTACATCGTCAAACATGTGTTACAGAATGGGGCTTATGAGCTTATTGACTATGAAGGTTATCCCTTATCGCAGCCCAGAAATGGGTTGTACCTAAAAAATTATTATTCTTGAGTCATTCATGCATGATATGTGTACATAGGTGGTTTTTCCATTTTTGTGCATGTTTTGGTTTGATGTGCTTTGTGAGATTTTTTCTGCTTATTGGATCTTGTTTGCTATGCAGATGTCTATTTCCCCTTATGTCGGTTTCGCGGATGGTGCTTCCCGTAGTACGAGGAACTTGTCTTCAGCAACCTGGGTAATTTATGATCCTGTTGGTGAGTTGATTAACTTACAAGGAATTTGTCTAGAAACAACTACAAACAATGTCGCTAAATATAGTTCTTTTTTGGAACTATTAACCGAGGCAGTTAACCTCGGCATATGCGCATTGCTTGTGAATTTGGATTCGCAACTTGTTGTTCTTCAACTTAACGATCATTATTCGGTTCGAAACCCATGCATTTTAAGATTGTATTTGCATATTTGTTTACTTGAAAGACATTTTGATTTCATTACATATCAACATATACCAAGACGAATAAATACATTAACAGATGCAATAGCTAACATTGTGCTAGATAGACATTTGCGCAATTTATAAAAAACATCATCATATGTAAATAGACCCATGTAGAAAATAGATGTATATATATATATCGTCTGTTTGCAACGTGTGAATCATATAAAACCCAAAAATATATATATGTCTATTTTAGTTACATCGTGAGACAACATGTCTCTCAAAATGTGCGGAAATAAAGCCTATTTCCTAATTGGCGTGGTGCTCATGATAGCACGTCATCGCCCGTACCAACCGCCTTAGCAAGCGGTGGATACGACTTGGAATCCCTACAGTATGCCTCTAATAGGCCCGAAGAACATCATCAAAATGAGCATAGTCTGGAATCCCACGGGTGATCCCCTCCAGGTTCTGTACTATCTCCTCGTCAATCCCCTCACCCTGAGGATCGAAATCACGAGGAGTTCACCTCACTATCGGCGACATACCTGCAGGAAGTTCTGGGCCAACATCTGCATACATATACAGTAACTGTTAGAACATGCATATATACCCAAAAAATTATAAACTCATGAAAATAAAAAATGAGTCTCACCTAGCTCTTCATCCCAATCCTCTCCCTCAAAGAGCAGGAGGTCTGGATCTCTGGTGAAATCTATGCCATTGTAGGGCCAATCCTCCACGACAATCAATTGTTGTCGGAGTCAATCGAAAAAATCTGGCCTCCAGGACATCTGTTGGCCACCCCCTGCTCTAGGCATCAGTGCGGCCCATCGAGCCATATGTGGCTCTGCAGATGGCAACATCGAGACAATAACCTCCTGACGCTGGAATATGGGTAATCGTTCTAAGAAGAATGATACCATAATTGATTCATACCTAAACTACTTTATTTTGGTCTTCTTACACTTAGTGAGCTGCCGTTTGATGTTGACAGTGACGGCCTCGGCCCAGTTGAAGATAGTAGGGTTCATGCACTCTGAGGCAAGAAGTAGTTGTGTCTTTGTGGCCTCATGCAGTGCCTACGATCTCGCAGCTCGTGTGATAGTGTGTAGCACCACTCTCAGTGCCAAATCAGGGATGGTTTGGATGTCCATTTGCCACTCCCTGTTCCTTTTTGTGCCCCTCGGCACATCCTGTCAATTACCATCCCCATGCTTTCCCCAGAAGGACGGGTACCAGTCAGGATAGGGACTGTACCTCTACGCGACAATCCAGTGATGAAATACACATCCAAGACTTCGAGTTCAAGCTCTTGATCCCGAAGTACAAACTTCTCCCAATCTTCGTCCCAAATGCTTATCAAATATTAAAGCAATTCAGGCTGAGCCCGGAGACATGGTGTCAAGAAGAACTTCTTGAGCCCACAATTTCTGAGGGCATTCATGCATTGTTCATTTTCCATGGCCTGTTCATCCTTCTCACTTTGTTCTCTTTCTTTCCACTCAATTACCATCTTTTCTGCTTTGTACCTGCATGAATTGTTCATATAAACATTATAAGTCCCCTTGGGCATTAAAATTTGTAATCAATTGGTTGCATTTTCTTGAAATTAAAGCGGATTTTGAGTTGCACAGTTGACGCGACCCCTGTGTAAAAATGGGTCGATTGGCATGGGTCTGTGCCCGAAACCAGTGCCAACCGTGATGCCCTAAATTTTACAAATCCTCCCCTAAGGGATCCAAAATGACAATTAAAGTCAATAAAATATAGCTCAAAAGATAGTAAAAGGTGTTGGCTCTTACCTGAAATAGACGGAATCCGAAATGGTTCACTGGATTGTTCACAATCGTCGCTAGAAGATCGCAAGGAAAACGAGTCACTGTTTCTCTACAAAGAGGTAAAAGTGAAAAGTAAATATTATTTACCACTTATGGTCATTTATAACTTTTCAAAATCTTGAAATAGGTTTTAAAACATATTTGTCGCTATATTTTCATATTATTTTCGAGAAATACATTTTACACGCGTCTTTTTGTGTAGTGACAGGTTTTCACAGGGTTATGACGAAGAAATGAGTTGTATTTTATGCTTTTTCAGACTCGGTAAAAACACGAAAAACTCACTACTGGAGTCACCTTTCAGTTCTTTTCTAACTCTCTAAAACTGAAAAGTTCTTCGAGTCGCTTGTCATTTTGAACTCGTTAAATTGGCTGCGAAACGATATCTACCCAGTATACGTTTACCCCTTTTTCGGGCTGGGATAGATTATTTACAAAAAAGGAATACCTTAGCCGATCGCGACTAAGAGGTTCTCTCAGACACAATTTTCTACCTTTTCGGATCTGAGGGACTATTTACGAAAAGGGACTGCTGGAGTTTTCTTTTCCACCTTATTTTCAAACTCTCTAAACATGAAAAGATGCCAAGTTCTCCCTTTTTTAGACTCGTTAAAACCTAATGACATCGGACTTCGTCATCATGACGTTACTCGACTTCCTCCTTCCTAGGGCTCGTAAAATGTACTAGGTTGGATTTGTCCGAAGGAAAAACTTACATTGTAAGCATGTGCTATCCCCTTCAAGCTTGTTTTCAAAAATAATTGGGGTACTTGCCAGAAATGGTGGGGGAAAATGGAACCAAATTGTAGTCGTATTGGCAGTATGTCGCTCTTGAACATGACACTTGTTTTCATTCGTGTCGGGTTGGGGACATCTCATCTCGTTATTTTTTTGCCTCCATGGGTTTGGGTAATCTCTTTTGACCGCTCATCTGCTCTTTGCCATGTCACCATGATCTCAAATCCCTTGATGTCAAATACTGCCAAATCCAGTGTTGTGTTGCCAATATGTTCAAGAGAAGTTCACTTATGAAGTTTTCAACCTCCCTCTAATTCATTGTTGGTCTTGATTCACAAACATCATATTCCTTTGTCTCATGTCGATGATGTGGGAAACATTATGGCCCACCTTCGATCAAGGTCCCTTCCTGTCTACTCCAACCCATTATCCAGGAAGTTTATCTAGAGACTCCCTTCAAGTACCTTAGAGCCTGCATGCCTCAATGGCAGGTTCTTCACATTCGACGCAAGGTCTGCATCATTGGCCTTCTATCAATTGACTCTACGGGTGTTCGACGTCAAATTACTATTCACATTCCATGGATTGTACATTTTGTACCTTGAGATCCATTGTCATTATTGGTGGTTTCTCTTGTGTCTGTTAATAGCTTTCGTCATTGGCCGGTAATTAGATGATTTTCTTGCATGTTTGACTTCAGCTCACATATTCGCATGCTCGAATTTGTACTTTGTTCAGGTCGAGATGGAGCGCAAGACCCTGGGTTTTGTCTGATGAAATCCAGGCTGCGGGTTCTTTGTGGATTACTATGACTTATTATGTGACTTTTCTGATTGGATGGCTGCGACCATAGTTGAGTCTATTTATTGATCCCTACTGCTGGATGGCTATGTCCATACCTCGGGTCTCATTGTTTATGTACTCTATTATGGATGGTTGTGCCCATGCCACATGTCATGTTGCAGATGTATAAATTTTACTTGTACTTACAGGTCTTCCAACAGCAGTGTTTGGGCCGAACGCATTCTCATAAAGCATTTCACCCCTCCCTCTCTCTCGGACCTCATGCTTTAGGGGCAATCTGTTACACAGCCTTTTGTCACCGTCCCTGCAATCCCTCACCCTGCATATTGGAGGGTCTTTCCCGTGACCTGTGAAAAGTTTCATGCTCTGCAAACACCTTCTTTTCATCCTTCTGCATAAGGACATCATTTCTCCTGTTGAACATTTTCTTAGAAAGCCCATAAAAACCGATGTTTTGGCATTAGCGCGAGTAGCCAGTTCACCCCTCACGCTAGTGTGGAGGATGTACACTAAAGGCCGCGCTAGCTGGCACTCTGTCTCTTTGTTGTGCCCACGCCAACCTTTTTGGGAATGTTTTTTAACAAATTAGAGGTGGAAGTTTCCTTTAACCACTTCAGGGATGAGTCACAGCAAGTGGTTAAACTTGATAAGCCATGGATCTCTTCCTTTAGGTAGTGGTTTTAGAACATTCTTGAAGATAGGACTCCCCTCCATGATTATAGGGATCCTAACCTCTCCTCCTTCCTTTATATAAATAGGCCTTCTCCCTTTACAAAATATAGCTGAACATATAGCCAAGAAGTTGAACTTGGAGAAGAGATACTATAGTTGATTAATCGCTATCGAGAAGGTAGAACCAAGGATAATCCTGTAGAGAGAGCCCCATCTGAATTCCTGATGAGCTTTGTGATATGTGCTCCGCTGGAACCTTGTTGGAGGAGACCGCAACGTCGAAGCTTGGTTGTACTCTTCCTTCCTTTTAATAATGTACTCGACTATGGTATTGGTTCCATCTTTGTGTTGTGTTTATTGATGCATTGATTTAGTCTTCTTCGACTGAATGATAGTTACAGATGCGAAATAGTATGTTGTATGTCGTCTTTGTTTCTTGTCTATGTGCAGGTATCTGAGCATGAGAACGAGCAGATCGTGATCTATTGAACCAGGAGCGAGAGGTAGCCACTCTTTCGACGACAATAGCGTAGGATATACAGTAAGTTATCTATCGAATCTCCATTAATCTGTTAACTAGGAATTGATGTCATAGCGTGTATTGTTTGTGGCTAGACCCACTCTAGGGCTAGTGGGATCACCTCTGTCCGTAGAGGGGATTTACCTCACCAACAATGCTCAGTCGCACTCACAAAACTATCTCCATGCGATTGGAATGTCAAAGTCACTCTCATAGGATGGTCTACCAACGACTAGAGGTTTTCAACCACTGCCACGGGATTGGATCCATGTGACCGAGGCTAAGGATGAATAAAAAAAATGGATCTTTAGGCGAGAACCTCTATCGACTGATGGAACACCTTCTTCAACATTTGATCATACCTCCAAAACTCTGTTTCAATTCTGCAACTGATGAAATAGGACAAGAACCAATCAGTGACATGCAAGACCTATTTTTTGAACCTTAGTACCAATACCAACACATTCGGCTCCTCAAGAAGAAACCACAACCTCGACACACACCTCCAACACCTGTAGCAACATCTCCAACTCCTACAACAAAAAAACAAATTCATACAACTGCCTCCAATACTAGTAGATGCACCTCAACACATGTATCCATAAATCAACACATGTAGTAGGATATCCAATGCCTCCAGCACATGTAGAAGCATATGTAACACCTGTAGAAACACTTCAGCCACTTGCAGCAACAAAATATCCAACACTACATGTACATATCTACTCAAACTCCAAATCATCTCCACTAAGACATGCTACAATTATGTTGAAATCAATGCCAACCACTAGGACCGCTAAGCCAAACACTCATGCACATGAAATGAAACACCATGAACCTATTGACATAAATGTCAACAAACTCCCCCTTTGGCATTGATGTCAACCTCCATCCGACAAGTGAGGTTGATCTCAAAACACTCTCCAAAACTAAAGTTTCTCTCTATCCATCCAAATTATCTCCCCCTTTGACATCAATGGCAAAGGGCCATACAAAAACTAAGGTATAATTCCAATAATGTGTTGGATGAGACAAGAAATCCCCCTTTCAAAAACAATTTCATGCTAATGCAAGGTTGATGTAGACCAAGAATCTTAGCTACCAATCATTTCTTTGACAATTCCATGCCATCTATGAACTGAACATGCTCCCCCTAAGCATGTAATGGACCTACAATAAGACTCTCTCTATTTCTGTAGCAATACATCTACCTGATGCAATAATCCTCCTTACCAAGTGCAAGAGATGACTACCCATGATCCATGACTCCAACTGACTTTGGAAAATATATACAATGAATTGTGATACATATAATGCTTCATGGAGGAAGTACAATGCTATGACAAGTACACATAATTGAAAAATGACTCCTCTACACCTATCATCAACCAAGAAGTTTATGGACCCAAGTTTACATCATGCATCCAAATATAGTGGGACTACATCAAAAATTTACAACATAATACATGAATTGGACTTCCATTGACCCATGCATAGCTAATTACAAGACATAATAGACACTAAGGGTCTCTCCATGAGCATTATGCCCAAAACATGAAACAATGATAATACATGGATTTTACATTTGAACACAATGGTGCTCTCATCAATACATGCCAAAAACATGAAATATCATGAGTGCATGTCAACACTGAGCAATGAATATGCTCCATATGGTAGCATCAATAAAATATAATACATGGCATATGAATCAAAACATAAGTCCTCCATGAGCAATAATATAATCTCTCAATGTGTAGTAGCAATATTAGGAGAAATATCAACATCGTATTCTAGTGCATGGCCACTCAACACCTTCATCTTCACCATCTCATTAAAAAATATCTTGCAACAAAATCATGATAACCGTTGTTGGGCTGTATTAATCACTATTGAATGACTAAACAGTACACATAAATTATCAATCCAGGGACGTCTTTTATCTCAATGACAGTTGCACTATCTGTGCCAATACACTCAACCAGAAGCAATTCCAATTAAAAGAAATCATTGCTGAAGTAAATGCTAGAAGTAAATCACTCATGCAGAAATAAAATGATCTACAAGACTATAATAACACTTCAATTAATCTGCTCTAGCACGCCACACAAAAATTATCCAGCTGGTGCCTCTAATCTCATATGTGTAACATCATACAAAATACTAAAATTGAAGTGGATATATTCACAGTTGAAACAACAACAACAACACCTCTACTAATACATAAACTGAAATACAAACACATATACACAACTACCTTAATCACTGCAATCCCTACTAAGAAGGAGGGCCCTTCCTCCCTAGCAGGGTGCAGGTAGAGAAAGAACTTAACATAAACTAAATTGAATAACGCATGTAACAACAATAATAGGATAATCTATATTAATATGAGCAAAATTACAGAGCCAAAATAATGTTTTTCTCTGCTAACCTTTCGACCTCTAGGGCCGAGAACTATATAGTGGTTACATCTCAGAAAATCAAGGGATAAATCAGTCATGAGAATCTTATGATTCTCATGTTGATCGAAATAGAATACATATGGTTATAAACACTTCTTAATAAAATTTTGACTAGAAAATTATCGATTACAATCAAAACCGCCCATAGGTTGTTATCCAAAAATACAATGTTAAACAACTTCTACAGCTATTGCAATAAATCCACAGCTATAGCGTAATAGCTAAAGGACAGGTCAGCAACAGGAGTTGACGAGATCCAGTCAGCGGTACAACTGTATTAGCAATTCGCCAGCGGGTCTGTAATAACAGAGTTTAACAGTAGTTTGCCGGCGGGTTTGTAACAACAAAGTGTAACAACATCATGGTGCAAAAAGCTCGTTGTAACAACACACCTTTAATTGCTCCTGTGTACCTCATGCTCGTGATCTTTAATGCTACAAATGACATCTAGAAAGACAACACAATGACCATAGATCTTCTCCAAACATTCATCCTCAATTAGTCATAAAAAAGGCACGATATATCATAATAATTGATGAAATGGTAGAGTAATAAAAATAAGGTGAAACAACACAAGTTAGGATAGAAAGGTAGGAAAAATAGGCAAATATAGTCCCATTGGTTATAGTCATGAGGAAAATTAGGGAAAAAAAATGTAGGAAAAGTGTGCAAAACTGGCATCCAACATCTCCCCCCAACTGAAACACTTGCATGTCCTCATGCAAACTCATCTCTCATGGGAATATCTCCCGTGCAGGTCGGTGATATCATAAGTGCTAGTTGTATCTTTGTCTGCAGACCTGTACCCTGATTTTCCATCAACTTCCATACCTAGGACTCTGACTCATACTTACTCAATTCATAATTACTCTTATAATCCTCAATTGGCATCCAGATCAAAGGAAACTTGAATCTAAATCCGAGCCACAAAGCACCAAGGGATTGTACGATATGTGCATGCATTGGTACATGTGTAACAGCCACCACAAAATTCTGGAATGAGAATGGGTCCCCCTTCAGTAGCTCAACACTTCTGGCTTTCGTGCATTTCAAGCACTAGTCCAGGCTCGACTCTTCATCATTGAGAACTGATTGAGGCAGAAGTTCACAATCCTTCTTCTATAAGCGGCAGTTGGTTCCTTTATCCCAGGAGTACTCAAAATTCTCTCGAATTCTCGCCTTAACTCAGTAGCCCGTCTCGGTTTTGCCTGGACCCATAATTCCATCTTCTCATTAGCATCCATTGATTAATGGCCAAATGCCACTCAATCTGATTCTTCATGAAGGACACAAAAGCTCGCAACTGAAGATCCCCCATATAGGAGAATACTGTCACAACCATCTACATACTCACATGCTTAGAAATGATATTGTGTAAGAATAACTCACACGGTAGGCTTTGCTCATCGAAATTGGAGGCACGAAACACATCTAAAAATGTGTGAGTGGAAGAACATAAATAGGGTCTATCCTCCATAACGGATTTCATCTAGAACAAGAAGTAACGTTCCCATAGAAAAATAGGATAGGATAGGGAAGGCCACCTGGACCTTAGCAAATTGAGGGTGATATCATGAAGTTTTTTCTTGTCTATGGTAAGATCCCGAACTTGCTGTTGTAACAGCAGCAACTATTCCTCCTGTTTCTTAAGAGCTTTCTTCTTCTTATAATTCTCCCATCCTTTCTTCAACTCTTCTTTCATCCATCTTTAATTTAAGGCGTCTATCTCTCTCCAATGTTCTTTCAGCGAAATCGTCCCCTCCCGAAGGGAGATTGCTTCCTGTTTCCACGTTTGTAATTCGTAAATTAACAAGATTTTCTCATAACTCCATCCCGAAATGGGACCCGAGATTCTTCTGCATTCAATATCCACATCAATAATGGGTGTAGTAGCCTATGTTAAATGGGATTGTTCCACCTCTGCTGCTGGTTATTGTGTAACAACAGCTTCCTCGGTGGGTTATTGTGTGTCATCCCCTTCATTTTCACCTAGAGTAGCCTCTGTGTCCATTGATGTTTCTTCTACAATAGGAGTGGCCTCCGCAGGTTGTTGTGTGTCGGCTTCTAGGTCAATTATTACACGAGGCTTTGCTTTAACTACTGGTTCTTGTGTAACAGCAGTATCCTTAGCAGGTTCTTGTGTAACAGCCTCCTGCCATTCTATTTCTGTTTCCATTGCGTTTATGTTTTTTCTACAGACCTTATATTTCTGCTATTAGTTCTTGAAGACATGTCGTGCATACAGACACCGGGATTTCCTTCCCCTCAAATAATTTTCACTTCAATTCTTCATTTTCCTTTCTTAGATTTTCGAGTTATAAAAACAGGACATGAGTTTCATCCTTACCTGATGAGAAGGGTTTCCTTTCTTCTTCTAATACTTCTGCTTCTGTCTGCTTTCTAGCCATAGGCAAAGGTTCTACAGGTATGTTGACCTTCACCCTCTATTTTGGTCATCTATCCCCAATTGTTTCATCAGTAGGTTCTTTCGCAATTATGACTTTGGCAGGCCGAGTCTGGGTTTCCACTTCTGCCTGAATTCCTCCTAAAGTCGTGGTCTGTTTCCCCCGGCTTGTCCTCGACCTCTTTTTCTTGAATTCTTCCTAATTTTTTCCTTGCTGACCTAGGGTATCCAACATGATTAATTTTATGATTCCATGATTGGTCACACATGCTTTCAGGTGTGTTGTTATCTTTACTACTACCGCCATATGCTTGATGTTCCCTAACAAGTAGAATGGAAGATTAATATTTTGTTAGTGCTGAAGGTGATTAAGTAGAGGAAAGTGATAGTTAAACACTATCATGGATCTTCCCTCACAAGTGATATATTTAATTAAACCCAGGGTGACATCTTCCCAAGGCTGAGGAAGCAACAACATGTCAATTCCTCTCCCTTTCTTCTCTAGTTTTTCTTCTCCTTCTAGGAATTCTTCTTTCAAGGAGGGGTCATTGATTTTTCCTGTTAAACCACCTACGTCCCTCTACTAGAAATGCAGTTACCCAGGAAATTACCTCTTCAGTCACCTCAACTTGAAGGCTCCTAACTCAGGTCTGATTGTTGCTCAAATTCTGAGCGAATTTGATTCCCACCACCTCATCTAAGCCTTCTAGCTTCTGGAAATACTCAATCCATCTGGCGTCTATGAATATATGGTAGGCTCCTGGAAAATTTTGCAAGGCACCCATAGAATCTGGCTCCTGCCTGACCGCTACTCCACCCATCTTGTTGTTTGTTTCTAAATTCGCTTCTTGCTACTTAGCCCCACTGTAATATCACTACACTGCGCACTACTTATCGACGCCTCTGCTTATCCCAATTGACGAGTTTGCAATGAGGATACAAGGTTTCAGTCGAGGAGGTTGATGGGAGGTGACAGATTTTACAGATTACCGAATCGTACCTCACAATAATCTTCATAAATGTCTCGTTATAGAAAGTAATGGGTTCTAGTACACACGCTCTTTTCCAACTGGATTTAGTCATCATTGGCATTTGTGTTATTAATTGGGTGTATGCAGATTTGATAGAGGTTTATGACTACGAATTTTTGCAATGATTTCAAGACATATACCCTCCCCCGCCTTAATGGTGACGACCGCCCACGGCCGTCACGGGAATATCATTACTTCTGCCAATAATCACCAAATCATAAATGATAAAATTACCTTTTGAATGACATACCTGAGGTGACGTGGAGGAAGATTTCGAATTGGTGACATTCTGCTTGCAACACTCGTGTTGTTACATTTGGCTGGCACGATTATTGCTGTTATGGGATGAAACATAAGAAACAATGTTCATGGTTGTCGATTGTTACATGTGTAACAACCAAGACAACCCTTAGATTATTCTTCAAAAAACTAATAATTAGGAGAAATTGGTACAGAAAAGAAAATTAAATGAATACCATCATCCTATAAAATGGATCAAGAAGGGAAGATGATGTTTCAGGTAGAAAAATATGGGTGTAACAGTCCTCACAAGAGTGGTTTTCAGTTGTTACCAATTGTCTGACTGCGCCTCGGAAAGGGGTTTTCATAGTTAGATTTATTATTATTATTATTTTTAAACAAGTGTAACAGCTGCCACAAGGGTGGTTTTCAACTGCTGCACTTATTGGAATTTCAATTTTTAGGCTGCACAGGAGAATGTTCCCCTGCTGTTTTAACATGAAGATCAAAGTCCACGACAATGTTGACAAATGATTCCTTCGAAGCAGGTTGATGATATAACCTTAGACGGTGCCCATTAACCAGTAACGGTGTCTTAGCACTGTCGACGGTGACTAATTGTACAGTCCCATTTTCAAAGATCGTGTTCACTTTGTAAGGACCTAGCCATATGGTGCAGAGCTTGCCTTTGAAATATTTGAACCTTGAATCATACAAAAGAGCCCAATCTCCTTTTTGGAACTTTTTCTTCTTAATAAACCCATCATGCCATATATCTCTTTGTTGTTGAATGATCTCTGTCTGTTGAATAGCAGCCAGTAATTTCTCTTCCAACTCATTGAGCTGGTTCAGTATTTTTGTCTATACCGTACTCAAATCTAGATCAACCTGCAATGTTGTTCTTAATTTCTTTATTTCAAACTCTATGGGGAATAGAGGATTATTACCATACACCAATTCATATGGTGAGAATCCTGTAGTATTCCTCCATGTTGTCCTATAAGCCCATAGTACCTCTGGAAGTTTCTCGGCACAGTTTCTTCGGTGGCTGGCTACTATCTTTGTTAAGATTCCCTTAATGACTTTATTGGTGCTTTCCACTTGAACATTTTCTTTTGGGTGATATGGTGAAGTGATTCTGTAATGAATTCCATACTTTTCAACCAAATTCTTGATCAACTAAGATGTGAACTGATGCCCCCCATCTGTCACTATCTCTCTGGGTATCCCGAAGAGAACAAAAATATCTTCAAATAGGAAGTTTGAAACAGTCTTCTCTTTTGCTCTAGTTAGTTCCTTTGCTTCAACCCATTTTGTGACATAATCGGTGCAGACCAATATATATGATTTTTGCTATGATGAAGGATTAATTGGCCCCACAAATTATAGGGCCCATTTCTCAAATGGTTCTATCACTATCTAAGGCTTTAATGACATCTCATTTGATTTCGGAGGTTGGCCCATCCATTGGCATCTATCACATCCTTTCACAAACTTCTTAGCATCCTGGAATATAGTTGGCCAGTAGTAGCCTGTTGAGAGTACTTTATGTCATGTCCTCTTGTCAACGAAGTGTCCTCCACAAGGTTCCTCATGACAAGCCTTCAAGATCTCAAATACCTCATCTTCTCTAACACAATGCCTAATCTGAAAATCTGGCCCGGTGTGATAGAGATTGCCTTCTATCCAGGAGTAGGTAGCACTCTGTTGTATAATATTCCTCCTTTCCTTGGAAGACAATTGGTGTGGGAATTTTCCTGCAACGAGGTAATTGGCTATATCTGCATACCATGGTGAGTGAGTAGAAATGGAAAAAATATATTCATCTGGAAAAGAATTCTCAGTGGCAGTGCAGTCATCACTTATAGTTAATCTATAAATAAAATCAGCAACTACATTACCTTTTCTGGGTTTATCTAAAATAGTAATATCAAATTCTTGTAACAAAAATAACCATCTTGTAACTCTACCATTAGTAATAGGTTTTTTCATCAAAAATTGAATTGCAGCATGGTCAATGTGTACAAATACTTGGTACATGGTGATGTAGTGTTAGAATTTGTTGATAGCATGCACTACTGCTAGGAATTCCCTCTCAGTAACAGTGTAGTTGAGTTCTGCTAGAGTTAAGTTCTTACTGATGTAATAAATCGCGTAAGGTTTCTTCTCCTCCAGTTGCCCCAGAACAACACCCACAACTATGTCAGATGCGTCCATAGTAATATGAAATGGAAATTCCCAGTTGGGTCTTCGTAAAACAGGTGCTGTTGTTACACAATTTTTCAACTTTAAAAAGGCCTACTCACACTTCTCTATCCACAAAAATTACGCTTATTTCATGAGTAATGAAAATAGAGGAGATGCAATCTTTGAAAAGTTCTCTACAAATCTCCTATAGTATCCTACATGTCCCAAAAAACTACGTACCTCTTTGGAGTCTTAGGGGTGTGGATTTTCGAGATTACCACAATTTTTGCAAGATCTACCTTGATTCCATTTGCCGAAATGAAATTTCCCAGCACAATTCCCTCGGTCATTATCATGTGAAATTTCTCCGTGCTCAGAGAAACATTAGTTTGTTCAAAATGTTCCAACAATTTTTCTGAGTTAGCTAATGTTGTCTCAAAGGCATCCTCGTAGGGTGTAAAATCATCCATAAAGATTTCAAGGTAGTCATTCAAAAGATCAGAAAAAATACCCAATATTTCCCTTTGAAAGGTTGTTGGTGAATTACAGAGGCCAAAGGGAAGGACTCTGTATGCAAAAGTACCCCATGGGCAAGTGAAGGTTGTCTTGTATTGGTCTTCTGGGGTAATCTGTATTTGATTATAGCCACTAAACCCATCTAGAAATGAAAAGAATTTTTTTTACAGAAAGAGTATCCAAGACCTGATCAATGAATGGTAAAGGAAAATGGTCCTTTTGAGTGGCCTTGTTAAGCTCTCTATAGTCAACACAGACTCTCCATTTTTCGTTCTTTTTCATAACTATGACAAGCAAAGACACCAATTGGTTGTCAGAAATGGGGTAGATGAAATTAGCATTAAGGATTTTCTGCAATTCTTCTTTCACTATCTCCTTAAGTGCGGGGTTCATTCGGCACTGCGGTTGTCTAACTGGTTTTCAGTCCTCTTTAAGGTAAATGCGGTGAGTGCATAGGGCAGGATGGATTCCTTTCATATCCATATAGTCCCATGCAAATTCCTTTTTGTATTTCTGTAATAGTTGTATCAGCAATCTGTTTTGTTCAGCAGTCAGGTTAGGATTTATGTTTAAACATTTCCCAGGTTTGATTTCAATGGGACTACTGATAGTATGCAGAGTTGTTTTCAAATGTTCAATAATTGCATCATCTACCTCATATTCTTCTCCAAAATATATAATGGAGGCAAAAAAGAGTTAATTACTAATAAAACCATTAATGATATCGTCCTATGTTTCATCCTTAAAGTATTGTGCTTTTCCAAGCGTGAGAAGAGGTAGGGAAATATCAGATTCAGGTGCAAATTCATCCCACCAGGGACTACTCAAATTTGTGTGAGTTTTTGCTGGGGGATAAAGATTCAGGTTCTGAGTGGCCTGTCCATCTGAGATCACCATAGATCCGGACCTACATCTGATATATGTGTTTGCAGTGGCCATCCACAGTCTTCCCAAGATTAAAGGATGACCCCCCAGGTTGGATTTGGTTTGTAAAATGAGAAAATCAAATGGATAATTCCAGGAATACATAGTGATAACCACATCTTCTATCATTCCCTCGGGCTTGACACGGGACTTATTCGCTAATTCAAGCTCTGTGGGTGTAGGTCTAAGCCCATGAAGTCCTAGAGAGATGAAGAGGTATTTAGTCATGACATAAATAGCTTCCCCTAGATCAATCGAAGTATTGGTTATAGGTTGATTATCAATATGGGCAGTCACTGTAGGGTTCCCTGGGTCATTATATTTAGTCAACAAAGGTTGATCAATCATGAGATCAAACAGTTTCCCCATGACATGGATAGTAGCAGGGTCTTTAGGTTTCCTTCCAGGTCTTTTGATGCATATATCCCTCACTGTTTTAGCATAGATAGGTAATTCCTTAAGAGCTTGTAACAGCGGAATTCACACATAAAAAATTTTCAATTCCTTGAGGAATTCGGATTCAGGTTGTGAGACCAACCCCGTTTCAATTAATCGCTGAGGGTATGGAGGATTCTAAATGCTAAAAATTGAGTCAGCTATCACAGATGCACCAGCCTTGCTTGGATTGGCTATTGTAGGAGTGGTAGATCCTCCCGAGATGGCTGCTACAGATGTAACAGTAGGTGTTGTATCAGTCGTTACATCTGTAACAACTGCCTCAAAATTGTCCATATCCTTCCTATGTGATTCACATTCTTCAGTAATAATGGGAGTATGCTTAGATATGATTACTTTCCTTGATCGAATTTGAACCTCGTTAAGTCCAATAAGAGTAATAAGATAAGTTTGGAGGGTAAACAGAGGATCCATGCTCTAGGGTGCCTTATTATTTGGATTGGGGTTAGGTTGCACAGGTAATTGGGGTTGGAAAAAAGGTGTAGGATTTTGAATAGAAGGCAGTTGTAAATGCTGCTGCTGTATTGGTATTGGAGGGGGTACTGGACCTTGGCAATTACTTCTCTAGTTTTGACCCCAAGGATTAGGTTGTGATGGAGGATATTGCATTGGTGGAGGAGCTGGCCACTGGTTCCATGGTGAAGGGAATTGTGTTGAGGAAGGAGTAGGATACTGCCATGGATATTGATGACTATTATAAACATTATTCCAAGGATAAAAAGAATAAAAATCTGAAGGTATACCTGTAGGTCGCGGCTGCCATGGTCTCTTTGATCCGATGAAATAAGAATATTGAACATCCACGCTTGATTCTTGAAGTACCGCCTTCAGTTTGGGAAATTTGAGACACCGATTAGTATAATGCGCCAAATCATAGATGTTGCACATAATGACACTATTCAGTCCACATTCTCTTTACAAATGTTTCTTTTTGCATCGGGGACAAAATATTGCTAAGGATGCTTCAACTTCTGCTTGTGCTTTCTTGACTTGTACCATAGTGATCTAGGCAGAGAGAGTGCTAAGGAGGTCCGTTTTAAAATCCTCAAATAAATTTTCGATCTCTGCTTTGGTTACTCCTCCACTTGTGGACTTTGGTATCTGGACCGAAGGGTCGCGAACTGAAACTTTCCCTTTGACTGAACCTCTTGAGCTACGCAGGAAAAGCTTCATTATTTCATCAAGCGGTTCTTGCGATATGTCTCCTTTTCCCAATAGGTTCATATGCTCCAGATAATCATCTCTTATACCTCTTAAGAATATTGGGTTTAGATTTTCTGGGTCTAATTTACTGAACTTAGACCTTTGTAAATTGTAGTGAAATCGCTCCATATAGTCTTCTAGGCTTTCCTCCTCCCTCTGTGCAATTTTGAAAATCTCGTCCTTCAAATCCCTGGTTCGACAGTAATCCTGATACTTAAAGAGGAAGGCCTCCCTCATGTCATTCCAAGTTCGAATTGTGCCAACACCCAGTCTCATGGACCATCTTAATGATTCTCCTTTCATAATAGCAGGGAATAATTTTATCTTTTAGGCATCTGAAGTGTAGTCATACCCTCTACACAGCACATCGAATTCGAACAAAAAGGTATCAGAGTCTTCAAAAGCCTCCCTTGAAAGGATGGTAGGGATGATAAAGGAATATTTTTCATAAGAGCCTCATACCGTGTTACTACTATTGGGAATTCAAAAGTAACAGAGTTATCTGTCTTGAAATTCTCGTCCCCCATGGCTGATTCTTCCTGATGGGATGAACTGACCTTGAAGTATACTGGAGATTGACAAATAAAAGGATCAGGTTGTTCCAGGACCAGTTGTTTAACGACACTACCAGCATCCAAATGATGATCAATTAAATTTTTTTCCTCACGTCCCTAATGCTCCCCACTGGTCTCTCCGTGTCCTTCAATTCTCAGATCCTGATCAATGATTCTCCACTATTGTTTTGAATCTGGAGTCTTGGTATCAGGAGTGGATACGTTGTTTGAAGGGTGGTGAGGTATAGACATGGAAGAAACCAATGGTCCAAGCTTTGATATGGTAGCTACTTTTTGTGCTCATGTCTTCCTATTATCTCTGTATGACGTGGAATGTTCCTTTTCTTCGCTTGAGATCAAATCTCCAAAGAATGTCTTTATTCCCAAATCTGCACTCTTCTTTTCCTTCTTACGACGCGTCTTTCCTGTAGTCAGTAGAGTGGGGGGTGTTTGTAGATGTTGATGTTGTCCTACTGGCACACATGGGCCCTATGTGTATGAATTCATCCTATAAGTCCTTCAATTTCTACAGCAATGAGTCCGCTCAATTTCGTTAGAGCGATGTGCAAGTTCTTACCTCTCATCTTACTGCCCAATGACTGTATAGCTGAAGACACCCTAAAAGAACACCCAAAAATTCAATTTCTAAGTGTCCCAGCAAGACATTGGTGAGCCCACTCAAGTTTGTTAGAGTGATACACAGGTTCTTACCTCTCGTCTTACCGCCCGACAATTGTGTCACTGGAGGCACTCTAAAAAAAAAAAAATGCTCAGAAATTCACTCTCCTAAGTGTCCCAGCAAGACATTGGTGAGCCCACTCAAGTTCGTTAGAGCACTACACAAGTTCTTACCTCTTGTCTTACTGTCCGGAAATTGTGCCGCTGGAGACACTCTAAAAAAAAACAAAATGCTCAAAATTTCACTCTCCTAAGTGTCCTAGCAAGACATTGGTGAGCCCGCTCAAGTTCGTTAGAGTTCTGCGTAGGTTCTTACCTCTCATCTTACTGCCCAACAATTGTGTCGCTGGAGACACTCTAAAAACAAATGGAAATTGCACTTCTAAGAAACAACTCTGATTGATTGGATCGTCACTGCCATCCCCGGAAATGGCGCCAAAATTTTGGGTTGTATTAATCACTATTGAATGACTAAATAGTACACATAAGTTATCAATCTAGGAACGTCTTTTATTTCAATGACAGTTGCACTATCTGTGTCGATACACTCAACCAAAAGCAATTCCAATTAAAATAAATCGTTGCTGAAGTAAATGTTGGAAGTAAATCACTCATTCAGAAATAAAATTATCTGCGAGACTGTAATCACACTTCAATTAATCTTCTCTAGCGCGCCACACAACAATTATCCAGCTGGTGTCTCTAATCTCATATGTGTAACAACATACAAAATACTGAAATTGAAGCGGATATATTCACAGTTGAAACAACAACAACAACACCTCTACTAATACATAAACTGAAATACAAAAACATATACACAACTACTTTAATCACTGCAATCCCTGCTAAGAAGGAGGGCCCTTCCTCCCTAGCAGGGCGCGGGTAGAGAAAGAACGTAACGGAAACTAAATTGAATAACACATGTAACAATAATAACATGATAACCTGTATTAATATGAGCAAAACTACAGAGCCAAAATAATGTTATTCTCCGCTAACCTTTCGACCTCTAGGGCTGAGAACTATATAGTGGTTACATCTCGGAAAATCAAGGGATAGATCAATCATGAGAATATTATGATTCTCATGCTGATCGAACACTACAAGAAAAAACGACATTGGTGAGGGTCATGCTTGTGATGGACCTTTAAGGTCCATCACCAATGTCACATATGGTGATGGTCCTTAAAAAAGCGTCACTGTAAGTGTATATAGTGATGGTCCTTTAAGGTCTGTCACCAAAGCCATTTTCAACGACACTTTTGGTGAGGGTCATTAAAGGCCCATCACTAATTCTCTCTTTAGTGACACTTCTAGTGACTAACTTTTAATGACCCTCACCAATGCTATTTTTGTTACTTTTGGTGACGGTCAAAAAAAATTCATCACCATTGATCATTCCAATGAGTTTTTTATGACGTTATGTTCTTGTTAATATATTTTTTTGTCAAAAGATAACGATTTAATACCATTATTGTGGAGAATTTTTTATAATATGTCAAAGTCCATAGTGGTTAGATTAAATATTTTTTTTAAGAAGTAATTAGTGTGCATCATTTCCCTCAAATAATGACTAGTCGTGCGAATAGAGTTTTCCTACGAGTCAACACATGATTCATATATATTAAGTTTATTATCTAGAAAATTCCCTTTAGATAAAGTCCCACTAGTGTGTGTAGGAAATATATTATTTAATACATAATCAAGCTCTATCAATTCTATTAATGAGAAAGACCTAACACTCCTCAACAATCCGGGCACACCTTAAACTAATGCTTTGGCACACACTAACATATTTTAGAACCTCGCATGTCTTAGAAGATCTTTGTACCTAGAACATCTTGTCATTACATTGATGCCAAAGCACATGGTGGCATGCGCTAGCACAACATAGAACTCTCCTAGCATGTGTTGGCATGCATGTAATCCCTAGCATGCCCTGGAACACCTTTGTTTAATTCATTGACATACATTAGCACTTGGCACACATTGCCACTTGGAATTTATTGGGACCTATTATTAGTATGGTTAGCATGCCCCTTTTGAAAAATATAAAGTCCTGACTTATTAACCCTCTTATTTTTTCTTCCTTTTGTTTCCTTGAAACTTCTTGACACATATTGACATACCCTGGCACCTAGCACATCCTTAACACATGTCATGTATTGAGACTATTTGGCACATATAATTAGCACACCCTGGAACTCCCAAGCACACTTTGAGACTTATTTACATGTCTTATATTCCCTAGCATGCCTTACCAATCCTTATCATAACTTGTCACTCCCTCCTTGGCATGACAGCTAGCACTCATTAAAACTAGTCCCTAGCACACGTTCCTCGTATTCACTAACTTCCATGAATTTTGACCTAGTGCTTCCTTAATGTTTTGTACTAGTACTCCTTAACACTCCTCAACATGCATTAGCACTCTCTAGAACACCTTATCACTCTTCAACATGCTCTTCCACTTCATAGCATGCATAACACTCTGTGACACATATTGGCACTTGGCACGTGTTGGTGCTTGGAAAGTCTTAGCATGTATGGAATACATTGACATGCCTTGGTATAATTTGGCATGGTTTAATATTAAATTTATTTGAGATCAACTATTGGAAAGTAGATGATAAGCAACAAAGGAAGACTTGGCACTTAAAATTCAGTAAGACTTTGCACTTAGGATGCAGTAAGACTTTGCACTTGGCACCTATTGGTGCCTAGTGTTGGTGTGCATAGCATGCCCCTCTTGGAAAAGGTAAATTTATAACTTATTAACCCTATTATGTTTTCATTTCCTTGTAGTTTAACTTGTTTCTCCCTTTTGTTACCTTGAATGTCCCTGGCACACATTGACACACCCTTGCACACCTTGGCATGCCTTATCACTTGGCACATCTTAGCATGTTTGACATGCCTTCGCACTATCTGATACATCTTAGCATTCCCTAGCACACCTTGGCACTCATGTCCTCATAGCTAGCCTTTACATTTTTTCATGACTTGGGAACCCAATCAATTCCTTAGCTACTGCAGTTCATGTGACAATATTGGCTTGCTTCAATCGCAACAACTTGACCAATTGAACCAACTACAAGTAGATTTTTCCTTGTACGCCTAAGAACTGTCTATAACTCATATTATGCCACTCATGTCCAAGCTCAACTTGTCCCACTTGACTAGTTACCAAGATAAGGATCACATGATCAAGCCATGGCCATAAAACAACTAAGCAACATAGATTACATAGGAAATATTTGACATGTATGTTCAGTTGGTATAAATAGTAGAACATTAACTGAGAGTTTGCAAGAACCACAAGATGCACAAGTCACACAAGATATAGGCCGACACATGTCGAGTGCCCAAAAAATTATACACAACAGTGTACAATATACAATTATCTAGAATAGTTTAAAGCATGAGCATGTAGCCAAAGTTTTCGACATCTCGTATAAAAAAAATAGCTAAAGGCAAAACAATGTTGTGCCTAGCACAAAGTGATCTCCCTATGTCTAAAACTACTATGTCGAGCCTCGTATAACAACTGTAGGCTTGCCTCTTATAAATCCTATTCTGAACTTCTCCTAACACACTTCATCCTTAGCAAACTTGAATTCGCTCACACTCCCTGTCACACACTCTTATTCATTCCTTTCCATGCATTTTGACCTAGTTATCCCTTGATATGCCCCGACACTCCCTAAAACTCTTCAACATGCATTGACATTGTCCAAAATGTGTTAGCATGCCTTTTCATTCCTAATGTGCATGCCCTGACCCTCCCTAGATATCATGCCCTCACAACTACCCTTACTTAATTTGAAACCTAGGAACCCAACCAAGCCCTCGCTTGACTACAAGAGCTTGACCAAGTTATTGTTACTACAACTAGATGATGTTGTTGAATTTTGTAGCTTGGGAGGTACTCCACAAGCCTAGTGAGATAGTTTTGTATGATTTTGGTCACAAAAGGATTTGTGGGCAAAGCAGCCAAGCAAAGGGATTTTGGAACCAAGATGGGTTTTAAAATCTAAAAGAAAATTAAAAAGGAAAATTAATATTTCCTAATGTATAAGTGGATAAAGCCAGTAATTTCTATAGGGTTCCTAATAGATCTAGGAAAAAATATTTAAGGAGGCCTTAGGGTGAAGGAAAGAAAATCAAGTGAGAAGGATTTCATTTGATCAAGGGGGCAAAGAGAGATGTAGTCCTAAAGTAGGTCGAGTAAGGGTTTCTAAAGGGATGCCATGATCATCCTCCAAGGGAAAGATCATCATGTGAGGGTTCACAAGAATGTTGCATACCTTAATGTCAGTTCGAGCTAGGAATTAGGATGGCATATTGTTGGTTATCTTATGGCAAATTGAGCTTAAGAGAGGTTTCTCATGAGAATCTGGGCATGTGATTTCAATGGTGTCTTTGTGTGAAGACCACATCAAATTATGAAATGTTGAAATTTGCAACAAGAAACATTTAAATTGGAAACCGGAAAGGACAAAAAAACAAAAAAATGTGCCCACTATCGTGAGGAATTTTTATGCACCAGGAGTCAGGAATGTGGGGTGTCTAATTTATTTTTCCCTTAAATAAATTGTAATTTCATCTCATAAGAACTTGTGTCAGTTAACTAAGTCATTTTGACTGAGTTAGCTCAAAAAATACGAGTTGAGGGTCTAATATGATGCATGTAGAGGTATTAATCTAAGATTTTTGGAGTCCAGTTGCAGTTGATGCATTAGTGGGGTGCAGGTGTGATTAACTCAATTAAATGAGTTAAAATTAGTTTAAATAGTTCTAAATAATTTATGAGCTAGAGAGAGGTCAGCCAGTGAATTAAATTAGATTTAATTCACAATGAGTGATCAATTAGATAACTAATAATTCACTATTAATAGCGACATGCATGTAAATTCCGAGGAAGCCCCAGTTGAGACAGAGGTTAAAGGGAACATAACTATCAGTTGTATTTATACTAAATTTCCCATGTGCAATTATAAAGTCATTGGGATGCCACGATGGATTTCACATTCAAGGAAGATTGATTTTCCTAATTAATAGGGAGCTAAGTCCCTAGGAATTGCATGAGTAAGGTAGGTTGAAGGAAGGCTGAGAATTGGCTAAGTACTAAACCGAGTGTGCCTATATCAGCGAGAGACAATTGGAAGAGTGTTGGAGAATATCATGAGATAGAGATAGAGGGGTTTTGAGCAGTTTCTTTCCCCAGATACATCTTGTGTTGTGCAATTGATAATTTATTTCTCTTACTTATATGTGATTGTGCGATCATGTTTTGTTTCCGAAAATTGTAGGAAGGATTCAACATCTTGTTTTAGTACATTACATGATTAGATTGAATCTTGATGGTTAGATTTTCTACATGGTATCAAAGCAGAAATTTTTTGGGTGGCGAGTTTGCAGAGAATATCTGAAGATTTTGGCATTAAAAAAAAAAAAAAAAGGCATATAATTTGGATTCCTTGTGAAAAACTACCCAAATGGAAAATCAACTCGGAGCTCGGATCAGGGAGATATTTTCGATTTAAAATCAACTATTTCTTAGAAATTTTTGTAATGGCAGGACAATTACAATGTGTTCGAGTCAAGAACCTATATGTACTTGAGGTACCAGATGCATGCAAAGATTTGAGGAGTAAAGCAGGGGTTAGAGACTTGGTTGTTGAGAGGCAGTACAAATTACCTCTCAACATGCAGCCTTAGAAGCAGTTTTAAAATGTTGTGGACTAGCCACAATTGGAGAAGTGTAGAGGAGACTGAGTGGAATCTTCCACTCCAGTAGAGACCTCCGTGAGGGGGGAATTTCAATCCAGATGGGCAGAGGGAGCACATGCAACCATACCTCTAGGTGAAAGGTGGGGTGATGTGTAGACATAATCCCAAGATAAGAAATTTGGGCAGGGTCCATTGAGATGGTGTGTCTCATAGATAGAAGCTAGCTATGAGGAGTCCACAGTACAACAATAGCAGGAAGGATCAGTTATATTGATGAAGTTAGATGTCAGGAAGACATAAATCAGAGTGACAGATGTCAGATACTGGAGCACAGATCAGAGTTGGCAATAGTGCAAAGGGCATGGATGCAGATACTAACAGCAACGCGGAGAGTCCAGTAGACAGGTGCAGTAACTAGCAGAAGTCAGAAGAATCTAATGACAAATGCATTATATTGATTTAGTTGTTCGGAGGCTATTCAGTTTCAGGATTTGTAGGTGAAAACAACACTAGATAAGTGTTGCATGCAAAACTCAAAAGGAATCGGATGGGATAAATTGAATTCCTTTCTTGTTGAGAGGGAGTGTTGAAATTTGCAACAAGAAACAGTGAAAATGGAAACCATAAAGGACAAAAACAAAAATGCAGCCATACTGGTGAGGAATTTTGATGTACCAGGAGTGAGGAATGTGAGGCGTCTAATTTATTTTTCTCTTAAATAAATTGTGATTTCATCTCATAACAACTTGGGTTAGCTAACTAAGTCATGATGACTGAGCTAGCTCAAAAAATTTGAGTTGAGGTGATTGAGGTGGATATTGGTGGCCACCCACCTATTCCACTTGGGCCCTCACCATTGTCTCTTTCAGTTTTTTAGTTTCCTTAATTATAGCACAGTTTACTATTTTTGTTATTTTTTCGGGTCCTGAACTTCCGTCACAGTTTTGAGGCCCAAAACAAAATTTTTTGGTCATGAAAGTTTTATTGATTTTATAAAAATAACATTAGTAGTTGTAGTCCTTAGAGATATCTTTTTGACGAGGTATTATGTGTGTCAAACGAAGATCATATGACCAAGTTAAAACCCTAGGAAATTGGTTGCCCAACTACCCTCAACGGGGCCCATAAAATCTCCGTGTTACATCTCCTCGGGTTAGGGTTTTCTCTTATTTTTCAATAATAAAAAGGCCCTTGAGCCTTATTGTAACATAGTTCAGAGGCATGTAGCTGCCACATCTCTTCTCAGAGATAAGCTACTATCGCCCAAGCTAGTTTGTTTTCCATTATGTCTGTAAGCATTTTTCAGTATTTGATATTAATGAAATGGAGTGTTATTCCTACTGCATCTGTGTGTTTATGTTTATTTTTGTATTTTATTGTGTTCCTGCATATTTCTGGATCATGAGGATCTAAGATGAGGCATGTAGATGGATTCTAATATTTCTTGGGTCCAGTTGCAGTTGATGCATTAGTGGGGTGTAGGTGTGAATTAGTTAACTCAATTAATTGAGTTGTAACTAGTTCTAACTGAGTGATGATCTAGTGAGAGGTCCAATGAATTAAATTAGACTTAATTCACAATGACTGATCAATCAAATAATTGATAATTCACAATTAATAGTTTCATGCATGTCAGTTTCGAGGAAGACCTGGTTGAGACAGAGGTTAAAGGGAACATAACTACCAATTGTATTTATACAAAATTGTCCATGTGAAATTATAAAGTCATTGGGATGCCAAGATGGATTGCACAATCAAGGAAGGTTAATTTTCCTAATTAATAGGGAGCTAATTCCCTAGGAATTGTGTGAGCAAGGCATTCTGAAGGAAGGTTGAGAATTGGCTAAGTACTAGACCAATTTTGCCTAGATTAGTAGGAGACAATCGACAGAGTGTTGGAGAATCTCATGACAGATTAAGCATTGTATTGTTTCGTAATTCCTTGACTTAATACATAATAGAGATAGAGGGGTTTTGAGCAATTTATTTCCCTAGATACATATTTTTTTGTGCGATTGATAATTTCTTTCTCTTATTTATATGTGTTTGTGCGATCATGTTTTGTTTCCAGAAATTGTAGGAAGGATTCAATATCTTGTTTTAGTACATTACAAGATCAGATTGAAGCCCGTTAGTTAGATTTTCTACATGAAATAGAAGAGAGGGTTGATACTATCTCGTCTTGCGGTGGTTATAAATACAAACATAAATGGAGGAGGGCTTTCATTGTAATTTAGAGCCAGAACAGAAGTAGACACAGGCATAATATTGACAGAGCTAACCCTAGTTTGAGGGTCGACATTGAGATCTGAATTTCATGTCAAGATTCAATCAAAGAAATGCCCAAAATCTATGGATCCATATGAGCTAGGTCGAGTCTCTTATGAAGGCAAGATTCATGGTTTTTTCTTGTTGAGATTGCAACAAGATGATGAGCTTAGTGGAAAGGAGTTGCCTTCACTAAGTGGGCCCGCAGGCTATTTTTGGCGCAAAGTCTATTTTTAGACTATGTCTATTTTTAGACATATGGATCATATTCTATGAGTTGCAGGATGCTATTTTTGGATGGTTGGTCAAGTTGGAAAAAATACATGGACTTCTATTTTTAGACATATTGGGCGGAATATATTTTTAGATTGCCAGTCTAAAAATAGATATGTCAAATATTATTAGCTCTTAATAATATTTGGACTATAAACATTATCTTATTCTCTTGGAGCACTTCAGTTAAGTGCAAAAATGTGGCAGAGGAGCTGATAGAAGGAATTACACTATTCCTGAGGGTTATGTGGAGCTATTGCATGGATACTTCAGTTAGAACTCATGTGACAGAGTTTGGTGGAGTTGATTGAGGAGTTAATGGAGTTGTGTTCAGTTTAACTAATCTAAACATAGTTGAGCTATTTGTATATAGTTTAACTGATTGATACAATTAGTGAGAGTGGTGTGAATTAATTATTAATTAATTCACTAATTATAAACTCATTAATCAACTAAAGAATGCATCAGTTAACTTTAGTGCATGGACAGTTTCAGTGGAAACCAGTGCAGAAATAGGTGAAAGAGTAGGTTAACTATCAGTTGTGACTATACAGTTGCTATTTGCAACACACAGTGATTAGAGAATCCCATGAGGATTGCGCAGTACAAGCCAGGTGGTTTATGCTATTTAATGAGCCATCCCATAGCATTGATTACGCAATTGAGGCTGGCTATCAAGTGGCAAAAGATTGGAGCCTGTGTTTTTCTAGATCTAACTTGATAGTGTGTAGCAATTGGAGGTAGTGCTGAGAGCTTGTGAGGAGCTTTGTACTATGATTGTTACATGATATCCATGACATATAATATACAGATAGTTGGGGTTTTCAGCTTTAATCTTTCCCATTAAATACTGTGTTCATATGTGTGATTGTTTGTGGTTTTAATGTATGCATGCAATTGATTTTATTTCCGCATGTGATGATCAATGGTAGAAGAGATTCTGTATTATGCATGAAGCTAAAATAGTGTGTGATCAGGAGAATCTCGATGAATAATATCTCAGTTATTCAAATTTTATACATGGTATCAGAGCGATATTGATCATTGGAGCAATTGCAAAACATTGAAGCGGTTGAGTTTTGTGCTGGTGGAATTCGAATTTGCAGCAGTGTTTTCTTGGTGTCGAAGTTGAGATGTCTTTCAACGGATTGCGATTGGAGTATGCCCTTGAGGGCAACTCGAATTATATTGCATGGAAGGACAGGATGGAGGCGGTGCTGGATGACAATGGGTTGAAGGAGTTCATAGATGCAAAAATTCCAAAACCTACTTCTAGTGATGCTGCCGTACTTGACGCATGGCAAAAGAAGACAACAAAGTGTTGAAGGATTCTGTTGGAAGGTGTGAAGGATCACATAGTGTCCAGCCTTCATGGTAAGGCTTCTCCATTCTTGATGTGGAAAGCTTTGACAGACTTATTCCAAAGCAAGAGCGACCAGAGGAAGTTGGCACTCAAGGTCAAACTCAGGAACATAAAGATGGAGAAAGGCGACAGTATGCCCAAGTACCTCACGAAGTTCATCCAATGCAGGGATAAGCTGGGAAGTGTGGGGGTTACTTTTGATGACGAGGACTTGGTGAGCTTGGCTCTCCTTGGGCTTCCGAAGAGTTTTCACTCCTATCAGGACTCTGTCAATGGTTGGGAGAAATTGCCAGGATGGGAGCGACTTTGGTCGGATCTTGTGCAAGAGGAGATAAGGCGAAGTACCAGGGACGGATCCTCATCAAAGAACTCTAATGAAGAGGATTGTGCTTTGGCTACCAAAGCAAAGAAGGGGAAGAGCAAGAAAGCTTCTCAATCCGGTGCGAAAGGCAAGAAGCAAGACATGTCCAAGGTGAAGTGCTTTCATTGTCACCAACACAGACATTACGCCACTAATTGTCCACAGAAGAAGAAAAATAATTAGGCTACTGGGACTGCAGCTGGAGAGGCCTTAGCCTCGCATTTTGAGCTGGATTTTTCACTGATCACATGCTTGGTCTCAAGTGTTATGGGTTCAGTGTGGTTTCTTGACAGTGGTGCGTCTTTTCACATGACAGGAGATCGAGATTTGTTTACTGATCTGGATGAGAAATCTCTTGGAGTGCACATCAAGATGGGCGATGATGGTAGATACAGTGCGACCAGTATCGGTACCATTTCCTTTGAGAGGGAGTCTGGTAAACCCTTCGTATTCAAGGAAGTGATGCATGTTCCAGGATTGAAGAAGAATCTTATCTCTGTGGCGATGTTAGAATACAAGGGATATGATGTTGTCTTTAGCGAGGGAAAGGATTTCCTGCATAATAAGGCAACTGGTGAGACCCGAAGGATAGGGGTTCGAGTTAAGAACCTTTATCAATTGCAGGTAGATGGCTGTGTAGTAATGGCAAGCAAGGCAGAAGGAGTGGTGAGCCGGGAGGATGGCGAGTTGTGGCACCGGAGATTGGGCCACCTTCACCATGGAGCTTTGAAGATACTGCAGCAGATTTCTACTGGGCTTCCTAAAGGCACTCTTGCGCAGTCAGATCAGTCCAAAGGGTGTACCTTGGGAAAATTTGTGAAAGCCACCTTTCACGAGAAGGATAGTCACGCCACGACGATCCTTGAGAGAATTCACACAGACGTGTGTGGACCTTTCTCAGTAGCTTCGACAGCGAAGCACAGGTATTATGTGATATTTGTTGATGATTTTTCTCGTAAGTGCTGGATCTTCTTCATGCAGAAGAACAGCGAGACATACTCAAAGTTCTATGAGTTCAAGGCACTAGTTGAGAAAGAATCAGGGAAGCAGGTGAAGGCTCTTAGGAGCGACAATGGTAGTGAATTCATCTCTGGCGAATTCAATTACTTTTGCAGCGCAGAAGGAATTCGAAGAGAGCTCATAGCACCTCATAACCCACAGCAGAACGAGGTTGCTGAGCGGAAGAACAGAACGATCGTGGGTGCTGCACGGCCGATGTTGCATGATCAGGGCCTTCCCATTCACTTGTGGGCTGAGGCATGCAATACTGCAGTATATGTGCAGAACCATTGTCCTCACAGGATACTTGGCATGAGTACACCTGAGGAGGTGTTTTCTGGTAAGAGGCCTAATATTTCCAATTTGAGGATTTTTGGTTCACCTGTTTACATTCATGTGATGAAGGATGCCAGGAAGAAGCCAGAGCCGACTGCGGAGGTTGGGATATTTGTGGGGTACACTGATACACCCCAAAAATATCATGTGTATTTTCCAGACAGTCGCAAGACTGTTGTGCGACGGGATATCAAATTTCAGGAGGAGAAAGCCATGAAGTGTTCGCTTGAGAGGGAGCCACACTTGCATGCAGATGAGGAGATCTTAGTTCCTAAGGATGAGTCTCAGGATGTTGGTCAGCCACAAGATGAGGTTCATGGAGTGGAAGAGACCACTCATGCAGCGCCAACCATCAGAGGGCGGAAGCACACTATAGAAGCTGAGCGACTGGCTCAAGAAAGAATGAAGGGTTGTGGGAGCACCTACATCTGGCTGACGAGTCCCCGACCGGTATCGGATACATGGCTCTTATGAGCAAGTGTATCGTGATAGAGCCATCCTCTTTCGAGGAAGCTGTGGAGGACCCCGCATGGGTAGATGCCATGGTGGAAGAGTATGATTCGATTGTCAGAAACAGTGCATGGGAGATTGTCCCGACGCCAGAGGGGAAATCAGTGGTGGGTTCGAGATGGAACTACAAAGTGAAGCAGGCAGCTGACGGGAGTGTGGAGAAGTACAAGGAAATATTTGTTGCCCGAGGCTTTTCACAGATTGAGGGGATCGATTATGAGGAGACATTTGCACCTGTCGCAAGGTATTCTTCCATACGGACGATTCTTGCTCTCTCAGCGCAGATGGGGTGGCACATTCATCAGATGGATGTGAAGACTGCGTTCCTCAATGGATTCATTGAGGAGGAGGTGTACATATAGCAGCCCGAAGTTTTCGAGATCTTCAGCAGTGAGTCGCATGTGTGCAGGCTCAAGAGAGCGTTGTATGGGTTGAAACAAGCACCTCGTGCTTGGTACACACGGATAGATAGTAATTTCACCAGACTTGGATTCTCCAAGAGTGAGGCGGATCCTAACCTATACCAGATTGTAGTGGAGGGTAAGTTGTTGATCATTGTACTTTATGTAGATGATTTGATTTTGACAAGTGATGAATTGTTGATACACTCATGCAAGGTTGATCTTGCAAAGGATTTTGAGATGAAGGACTTGGGCCTCCTTCATTATTTCCTGGGATTGGAAATTTGGCAGCGCAGTGATGGACTGTTTGTTTCTCAGGGTAAGTATGCCCGGGAGATACTGGAGACGTTCAACATGCATGGCTGCAAGCCTGTTGATACTCCTCTTCCTGGTGGATGGAGGAAGGAGGATGCTACTTCAGCGGAGGTAGTGGATGCCACTGTTTATCGACAGTTGGTGGGGTCGCTTATGTATCTGGTCAATACATGACCCGACATATGCTATGCTGTGAACCAGCTTTCACAAGCTATGGTTAAGCCTACCAAGCTCTACTGGAAGGCAGACAAGCATGTATTGAGATATCTCAGAGGCACATCGGGATATGGATTATGGTACAGACAGTCGGATGAGGTGAAGTTGTGTGGCTTCACGGATGCAGATTGGGCAAGGTCGGACCAGAAGAGCACATCTGGAGGAGTTTTCAGCATTGGGTCGACAGCAGTTTCCTGGTACAGCAGGAAGCAGAGATCCGTGGCACTCAGTTCAGCAGAGGCCGAGTACATGGCAGCAAGCTTGGCTGCATGCGAGGCTATTTGGATGAGTGGGATCTGGTCGGATTGTTGGTTGTTCGGTTCACACTTGGATCCTACTGTGATTTATTGTGATAATCCGAGTTGCATCAAACTCTCAGTGAATCCAGTATTTCATGATAGATCCAAACACATTGACATCCGGTATCATCATATCAGAGATTGTGTGTAGCGGAAGGTCATGTTACTTTCATACATTCCTACGGAGGATCGGGATGCTGATATCTTGACGAAGGCGCTCTGGAGAAAATTCGAATACACGGGGGCGGGATAGGGTTGCGGATAATCCTTATCTTGTTGAGAGGGAGTGTTGAGATTGCAACAAGATGATGAGCTTAGTGGAAGGATTTGCCATTACTAAGTGGGCCCCCACGAGCTATTTTGCCGCAAGTCTACTTTTAGACATATGGATCATGTTATATGAGTTGCAGGATGCTATTTATGGATGGTTGGTCAAGTCAGAAAAAATAGATGGACTTCTATTTTTAGACATATTGGGCAGAATCTATTTTTAGATTGCCAGTCTAAAAATAGATATGTCGAATATTATTAGCTCTTAATAATATTTGGACCATAAACATTATCTTATTCTCTTGGAGCACTTCAGTTAAGTGCACAGATGTGGCACAGGAGCTGACAGAAGGAATTACGCTATTCCTGAGGGTTAAGTGGAGCTATTGCATGAAGACTTCAGTTAAAACTCATGTGACAGAGTTTGGTGGAGTTGATTGAGGAAGTTAGTGGAGTTGTATTCAGTTTAACTAATCTAAACATAGTTGAGCTATTTGTATCTAGTTTAAATAATTGATACAATTAGTGAGAGTGGTGTGAATTAATTATTAATTAATTAACTAATTGTAAACTCATTAATCAACCATAAAGTGAATTGAAGCGATTCTCAGCATGGGTTTGTTGTGCGATATCATGGCACAGAAATAGTGAATATGTTAACTATCATTATGACTATACAGCTTTATGTACGCAGTAACACAGGATAGGTGGAGAAGCCCATGAGGGATTTTTCAAAGAGTGGTTGCAGATTTATCTATTTAATGAAGCCATCCCATAGCATTGAAAACACTATAGAGGCTGGCTATCAAGTGGCAAAAGATTGGAGCATGTGTTTTGCTAGATCTAGCTTGATAGTGTGTAGCAATTGGAGGTAGTGCTAAGAGCTTGTGAGGAGTTTTGTACTATGATTGTTACATGATCTCCATGAAATATAATATACAGATAGTTGGGGTTTTCAGCTTTAATCTTTCCCATTAAATAATGTGTTCATATGTGTGATTGTTTGTGGTTTTAATGTATTCATGCAATTGATTTTATTTCCACATGTGATGATCAATGGTAGAAGAGATTCTGTATTATGCATTAATCTAAAATAGTGTGTGATCAGGAGAATCTCAGTGAATAATATATCAGTTTTTCAAATTTTCTACATTTCTATGGGTGGATAGGGTTTTTTCTACAAAAATTGGAAGTACATAAGTATAGTGCCCTAGTTAGGACAATTTCCTAGCATGTTTAGTTCATAAGGTATGCCTTTAAGACTATGAAAAATTTGTGTAGAGGAAGCGCAGTTGTGACCCTTAAAATGAGGTTTATTTCTGAAATATAGATCACAGATCTGGAAGCTGGTTTGCAGATTCAGTATGTGTGGAGATAGCAGATCTAAAGGAGGGTGGAACCTGAGAAGAAGATTGAGCATGCAGAATAAATGTGCCATGTGAAGAATGGATTGACATGTAGAGGAGTTGATTTGGTGTACTATCCATGGAGTTTTAGATAGATATCTGAAGAAAACTATAAAAAATTAGTCAGTGGACTATTAGTGGTTGATTTGTGACCCTAGTTTAATCATCTACAGATTGTTAGAAGGATGATAAGAGGAGTAGTTCAGATTTATTCATAGATTGGACAACAAAGATAAAATTGTCAATACACAAGAACAATGAGTTTGAGAGGACTCAAACCATTGTTAGGTGGAATATTTGAAGAGCCCTAGATGAAGAAAATATTGTGAGCCCTAGATCAGTAAAAATAATTGATTGTGGTTGGGAAGATTGATGGTAGTCCAAGTATAGTTGGAGGGTTGTTAGGCGATTGTCAAAGAAGAGCCCTAACTCTTGTACTTGTGAAGGACAACAAGATTGGTAGAAGGGAAGGTGTATAGGGCCTAAGGATGCGTAAACTTTGAAGGACTAAAGTAGCAGTCAAGTGGGCCAACCAACTAGCCCTAGTTCACTATATTGTAGAGGATTGATTCAGTGAGAAGAAGGGAAACCTCCATAGCCCTAGACTTCTCATTTTGGATCCATAGTATGGAAAAAGTGGGCATACCAAAGAGTTGTTCACAAATGGAGTTGTGAACAACTTGTTACCACTCAAAATATTAGTGGACCTAAAAGGGGTTCGTAAGAGGGCAACAACTAGGACAAGGGAAACAGTGGAGGCTTAGCCCATTGTCACCACAGCTAAGGCTCATTGCTCTTCATGAAATTTCACCTATGGGAGGAATCCCAGTAGTTTAGGAAGTCTCTTGTATATTATAGGCCGGTGAATAGGTGGGAAGTGACCCTAGAAGCCCTTTCCCTGAGATAGAATAAAGAGTGGGACATGCTTTCCTTTTAAACAAGGGAATTGATATTCTAGGGAGAAAGGAGGGGGATTGACGGGTTGAGGGAGAAGAATAAGACTTATGAAGGAAGTTATAAATCCCTAAAATCCTTTGGGAACTTGGATTCCAAAATGGTCCTTGATGAAAGGCATTTGACACCAAATGGGACCACACGGGGCCAAGTGGACCCAACCCAGGTTCAAGGATGGAATCTAGCAACCAATGATGGTCCTATCTTGGACAATGTGAGGGGAAAGGATCGGGCAATATTTTTTACTTCAATGGGTCAAATTGATCCTACTAGGTTCTATCCTTGGGAACACCTATGCAAAACTTGATCTTAGAGCTAGGGCTTGAGGTATCTAAATATTCCATCGTCATAATTAGCCCAAATAATGAGGAGAGTGAGGGGACCTACCAATGTATTTGCCTCTAGGAGATCAAAGTTTTCCCCTGGCTATATTCTTGGGAAATTGATGCCCTAAGTGACCTAATGGGGCTAAACCTAGGGAAAAATGGAAATTTGTGAAAAAAGGGGGGGAAATCATTACCCTTTTTGAGGTACTAGTGCATAATTCACTTGGGGATATGGAGTCAGGGGTGATAATGAACAATAATTCAGTTTCTTTATCAAGGATTCCCAGAAAGTCAACTTCGTCCAATGTTAGAGGAAAACGAAAAGTGACCTTCAAGCATTTATACTTCATACAAGTGGTGCAAGTTTATTGAGATAAAATGATCTCTAATACATTTCATTCATCCAACAATGGCCCACACATTAAATAAACTAAATAGACACATAATTCCACATTTCCATCATGCAACAATTAGCCCTAGTTATAGTGAAATTCAATAGTATGCAACAACAAGAAGAATAGTGTTAAATTTCACTCGCAATGTTAGGTAGTATATCCAACCAGCTTCACATTTTCAAAAACAAATCTCCAAGATAAAAATAGCCCAAATCCATACATAAAAATGCATCCATCATCCAAAATAGTCCTCCGAGGAAAAATGTGAAGTTATCTAAAGATAGAGAGATCCCAAGTCAAGTGATTATACAAATGAATCCAAATAACTCCTATTTACATTGATTAGGAGTTGATCGAATTAGCTTATGGGCCTACATTATCCCCTAAACATAAAATAATATGCAATTAACCCTAAATTTTGGTGACAATCCCACCAAACTATCATACATGGAATAATAAGCCTCATAAGAGGTCAACTGATGCTTAGGGCATTCTCGGAGGAATACGGGGGTCCATGAGTGCCATAATGATGCATGGGACCCATCAAAAGTGTTGGACAAGGGGGTGGTCCCTTGTTCTCCAAACATTAAACATGTGGTGCTCTCATTAAACTTGTGGACTGAAAGGGTTGTGTGTGGCCATCATCAACAAGTAGGTCAAGTGTTGTCTTGTTCATGATAGATTGGTTGCCAAAGGATTTACACCAATCCCTATTTGTATTCCTTGTATCAGTGTAATTGTAAAGGGTCATGATCCATGGTACAAGAGCTCTAGCCTGTTGTATTGTAGTTTGTAATATAATGAAGAAGGGTTTTCACACTAACACTCCCTGACATGCCCTGACATTCTAGCATACCTTGGAATTTCCTAACATGTAACCTTGCTACTCCCTCCTTATCACATCTGAAACTCACTAAAAATCCCTATTAGACACTCTTATTCATTCATTACCATGCATTTTGAACTAGTTATCCCTTGTGTTTCCATGGCACTCCCTAGCACGCATTGACACACCCTAGCATTTGGCACATCCTAGCATGTCGCCCTGGCACTCTAGCATTCCTTGGCACTAACTTGCATACCTTTAAACTGCCTCCTTAGCACACCTAGAACTCGTTGATACTCCCTGTCACACACTCTTATTCATTCATTTCCATGCATTTGACACTAGTGCTCCCTTGTTTTTCCTTGGCACTCCCAAACACTTTGCCCTGGCATGCATTGGCACACCCTGGCACCTGGCACATCTTGGCATGTTTCTCTAGCCTCTAGTATGCCTTAACACTACCTAGCATACCTTGACATCACTCTCTCCTTAGCACACCCGAGACTCACTGACACTTCCTGTCACAAACTCCTATTCATTCATTTTTAAATATATTTTTATTTATTTTGTTATGATGAACTGTTTAGTGGGAAATCCATGATAGTTTACGAATCACCCCAACATATATCCTTTATGCACGTCATATGATGATATTTCTTCACACTTATTTATCTCTAGTTGTCCCAACATAGTGCAGGTCATCACCACCACCCTTGCAAAATTGAACATGATAGGCTCGTGGTCCTATATAAGCTTAGAAGAAAAATTCAAAACTTAGTTACACAACATGATGGAAGATTATTATAAAGGTTTCCCATGCTTTCAAATCAACAATATCTAGTGGGATTGGAACAACAACACATTTTTTTCGTGATAAATATCCATGATAGTTTACGAATCACCCCAGCATATATCCTTTATGCAAGTCATATGATGATATTTCTTCACACTTATTTATATCTTGTCCCGAAATAGTGCAGGTCGTCAACACCACCCTTGCAAAATTGAACATGATAGGCTTGTCAATGGACTGTTAATGGATGATTTGTGACCCTAGTTCAGTCATCTACAAATTGTTAGAAGGATGATAAGATGAGTAGTTCAGATTTTCTCATAGATTTGACAACAAAAAATTGGTACACAAGAATAGTGATTTTGAGAGGACTCAAATCACTATTAGGTGGCATATTTGAAGAGCCCTAGATGAGGGTAGTGTTGTGGGCACTAGATCGGTAAAAAAATTTACTATGGTTGGGAGAATTTATGGCAATCCAACTAAAATTGGAGGGTTGTTAGGTTACTGTCAAAGAAGAGCTCTAAGTCATGTACTTGTGAAGGAAAACAACACTGGTAGAAGGATAGGTGTATTGGGCCTAAGGATGTGCAGAATTTGAAGGACTAAAGTAGCAGTCAAGTGGGCTAGCCAACTAGCCCTAGTTCACTATATTATAGAGTATTGCATCATTGAGAAAAAGGGAAACCTCCATATCCCTAGACTTGTCATCTTGGAGCACCAGTATGGAAAAAGTGGGCAGACCAAAGAGTTGTTCACAATAGAGTTGTGAACAACTAATCAAAAACTTTAAGTGTTGTAGACCTTAAGGGAAAAAAAAGGTACTTAGAGGGAAAAAAAAATTGAGCCGAGTTTAGTAACATAAAGGAGTTAGTTCATTGATAGAGGTAGATTGAGGAGTTGCATAATGGGAGGAAAGAGGATATGCCAGATGTGTTCAAGACATGTGGATTGAAAGGGCTATGTGTGTCCACAATAAAAAATTGGTTCAAGTGTTGTCTTGTTCAAGGTCTATTGGTTGTCAAAGGACTAACACCAAGCCCAAGTTGTATTCCTTGTATCAGTGCGATTGTAAAGGGCCATCATCCCTGGTATGAGAGCTCTAGCATATTCTATTACAGTTTGTAATTTAACAAAGAAAGGTTTGAAAAAGTCAATGGACAGAGATTTGAAGTAGCTTATAAATAGTTAGTCAATGGAATGTTAATGGATGATTTGTGACCCTAGGTCAGTCATCTACAAATTGTTATAAGGATGATAATATGAGTAGTTTAGCTTTGTTCATAGATTGGACAACAAAAAATTGGTACACAAGAATAGTGATTTTGAGAGGACTCAAATCACTATTAGGTGGCATATTTGAAGATCCATAGATGAGGGTAGTGTTGTGGGCACTAGATCAATAAAAAAATTTACTGTGTTTTGGAAAATTGATGGCAATCCAAGTACAATTGGAGGGTTGTTAGGTGACTGTGAAAGAAGATCTCTAAGTCATGTACTTGTGAGGGAAAACAACACTAGTAGAAGGGTAGGTGTATTGGGCCTAAGGACGTGCAGAATTTGAAGGACTAAAGTAGCAGTCAAGGGGGCTAGCCAACTAGCCCTAGTTCACTGTATTGTAGAGTATTGAGTCATTGAGAATAAGGGAACCTCCATATCCCTAGACTTGTCATCTTGGAGCAGCAATATGGAAAAAGTGGGCAGACCAAAGATTTTTTCACAACAGAGTAGTGAACAACTAATAGAAAACTTTAAGTGTTGTAAACCTTAAGGGAAAATAGAGGTACTTGGAGGGAAAAAAATTTTGATCCGCATTCAGTAACATAAAGGATTATAGTTCATTGATAGAGGCAGATTGAGGAGTTGCATAATGGGAGGAAAGAGGATTTTCCAGATGTGTTCAAGACATGTGGATTAAAAGGGCTATGTGTGTCCACAATAAAAAATTGGGTCAAGTGTTGTCTTGTTCAAGGTATATTGGTTGTCAAAGGACTAACTCCAAGCCCTAGTTGTATTCCTTGTATCAGTGTGATTGTAAAGGGCCATCATCCCTGGTACGAGAGCTCTAGCCTATTCTATTATAGTTTGTAATTTAAAGAAGAAAGGTTTGAAAAAGTTAAAAAATTTCATGTGCACTAATTGATTCCCTGATGTGTTGTGGCACTTGAGTGTGTTTGCATCAAAGATTCTAAGGCCAAACCCAAATTCTCATGTGTCATGGAAATTAAACATATGCCTTGTTCACCTAAGAACCACTTGTAACTCATATTAGACTACCCATGTCCAATCTCAATTGATCCCACTTAACAAGTTACCAAGACGAGGCTCATCACATACAACTGTGGTCGTAAAACAAATAAGAAACATAGTTTACATCTTGACATGCCATAACAACTGACATGTCTTAAATACCTTGGAATTGTGTGGCATGTGTTAACATCCCCTACATTCCCTAGTATGCCTTGTCACTCCCCCCTTGCCACGCCTGACACTCGCTGACACCCCCAACACACCCTCTTATTCATTAATTTCCATTATTTTTGACTCGAAAATTTATGTTTGATGGGGTGCATGTATAGAAAGATTTCCTTTAAGAGAATTAAAAAATGATCGCACCATTACCGACATACGTAATTGAGAGATTCTACTTGAATGACATTAAGAAACTACACAATAGATTTCAAGAATGACATTTTTATGGTTTTTTGTTATGGTGTGAGAATGGTAAGAATTGAGTGGTCAATAAGGTGTGTGAATGCTTAGAATACCTTCTCACTCCCTCCTTGGCATGACAACTATCACTCATTGCCACTCCCTGACACATCCTCACATTCATTCACTTCCATGTATTTTTACCTAGTTATCCCTTGTGTTGTCCTAGTACTCCTTAACACTCCTCAACATGCATTGGCACTCTCTACTTAGCACTTTTCGACATACCATGCAACTTCATAACATGCATAACACTCCCTGACACACTTTGGCACTTGGCACATGTTAGCACTTGGAAATTCTTAGCATGTCTGACATGCATTCATGAGATGACTTGGTATGCTTTGGAATGGTTTAATATTAAAGCTATTTGAGATCAATTATTGGAAAGTAGATGAGAAGAAATAGAGGAATATTTGGCACGTAGAATGTGTTAGGTCTCTGTAATTTATTAGCAAGATTGGCAGAGTCCAATTACAGAAACAACATCGTTTCAACCAACTTTGGGATTCTAGGATCTAGCCCTCCTAAATCCGGAGAGGGATCTCTCCAATATGTACAAAGATGGATATTGTCTTTGAAGTTTGAAATAATGATATTAGGCTAGTTGTGAAGGCCAAGGATTTTGTTTTGGATGGTTGAGCATGAAATGTCACTTGAGGGGAAAGTTCTAAGTGCAAAAAGTTTCGAAAGTGAGAAGTTGCAAGTGAAAGAGTAAGCTTTGATCAAGAAGAAAGATGATGGTAGGTTTTCAGTCCATTGGGCTATGGAGTCAAAAGGGGATTTAATTGAAACAATCAGTTTCAAGAGTGGTCTATGGGGCAAGTCATCTATGCCTCAGGATCTCTTTAAGGTTTGATTTATGGAATGGAGTGATACATTAAGAAGGGGAAAATAAATAGATGCAGAACAAAGAGTAGCCTAGGATCTGGTAAGTACTTTGAAACTATCTGACCTTTGGGAGTCTGATTAAGAAAAACATAGAAACAAACTAGGATCAGTAGAAATTACTTTGAAACTATCCGGCCTTTGATACACTTCTAATAGAATATATAAAAACAAAGGAAACACAAAGAAGATAACACAGAATGGTCTAAGATCTGATAAGTACTTCGAAACTAGTCAGCTTTTAACACATCCTAAGGGAAACAATCAAATAGTTGAGCAAACAAGAAAGGGACTCAGGGCTAACCTTTGATTTCCTCAATTTATTCCTTACACAACATATATTGAAAGTAACATTTAAAAATAACATCCAACTGTGACAAAAGATGAGGGAATGCCAGCATCCCTGTACTTAGACTGAATTAAATCATTTCTAAATAACACAGTTAGAAGAAAACATTGGGATAAATATTTCTCAGCCAGAAAAGGTTACTAATGTACAGTAGGTCCTAACCCTGTTTAAACTGTTCTTTATAGTGGAAAATGAAACAGATTGAAAATATAAATAAAATGACAAGTTCACAGTGAGAATAACATCACCATCAACATAGACCAGGATCCCATAAATCAGCTTGTATTGATGCTTCAAACCAGTTACAATCTTCAGATCCAGTGTTTTAATCCATCTCTCTTCACAACCTAATCTATCTGCTACAAGCAGAGCTCCAAGGGCCAGCAAACACTATGTACAAATAGAAGTCTCCAGCTCAAGTGTATTCCAAATTTCTGCAACCAACACTTTCTCATCTTCTTCTGAGGTATTTATAGAAGAATGAGGAGGTGATCTGAGAAAAGATCTCTCAGGATAATTAATATAGGTTCAAGACTTCTCGGCCTTTTGAGGGGCTCGAGGGAGAAATTTACAGGTGGATCACTGTATTAACTTTTTTACAATAAATATCAAAGCTCAGTGGGAACTTTATTTGACTTTGAGGCTCTGTACGCTGTGTGGAGTAACTCCTCGGCTGCGCTGGAGGCAAATATCAGATTTTCTTCGATAACTTCAGCCTCTGTTTGAATGCTTTGAGGCAACAGGTGGCTCGGTGGTAGCTGAGGAATCAATTTGCCTCAGATGTGGCGTTGGAGGCTTTCTGTCTGATAAAACACTTTAGGTTTTATTTTAAACTGTGTTTTAGATTGGGGATTAGGCTTTTGATAACTGTCTTAGCCGTAATCCCTATAAAAACTGTCTTCGATCTTCATCTGATGTGCTTTGTCTTCAAAACTGATACCCTTTAACTGTGTTTGAATTAAAACAGTGTCTTGTTAATGTGTAGAGCCGCGCTGGGCTTTACGGCACCAATACTCATAGAGTACTGACGAAACATGGAATGGAGCCCCGTGGATGGCTTCTCTTTACTTAAACGAGGGCATGAGAATCGTCATTCCCAGCCCTCGGCATTTCTTCGTGATACAATGGAAAACCATTTAAAACACCTGCATCAAACACAAAACAATTAAGAAATCCTGTGAAAATAGGTTAAACTACTTCAAATGGTGGGGAAAGAGCGTAGCCGTTGGATAAAAATATCTAACGGTGGAGATCGGCGCAGAACAGGAAAATGAGAGCGGGGAGAAGAAATAAGGCGGGGTGGTTTTGGACCGTCCGATCCGGACACGTGGACGGTCCAGATCTAATCGGAGGATTGTAATCGGAGGGGAGAAACAAAGGAGCGATTGGAAAATGCCGATACGATTGCGCGATCGGGGGACTAGTGCGATCAAGCGATGACCGTTGGATCAGAAAGGGGATGGACGGCCGGGATCAAATCGAAAGATTTCAATCGGGGTGGCGCTACCGGTCTTTGTGATTGCGATCGGAAATGGGTTTGCGATTAAGCGATAACCGTTGATCTCGGGTTCAGATCAACAGCGGGGATGTAATCGGAGGGGCAGTGCGATCGGGGGATCGGGAGAAGACTTGCAATCGGGAGTTGCGATGACCGTCGGATTTGCGGGGAGAATGGACGGTCGGGATTGAATCGGAGCATCGCAATCGGAGACAGGGAGATGGGACCTGCGATTGCGATCGGAGGGGCGGGTGCGATTAACGCTGAGTCGTTGGATCGGCTGGGAGATGGACGGCTGCGATCAAATCGGAAGATTTCAATCGGGGGACGGAGGGAAGGGGTTGCGATTGATCGGAGGGCACACACGGAACGTTGCGATTACGATTGGGCGGGGGGCTGCGATTAAGCGCTCCACGTCGGATCTTTGTGATAGATCGACGGTGCTAAACGCATCATGTGACTTAACGTTATAAACCCCGGCATCGAGCTTTTTATTGTTACAAGGGTTATGCACCTTGGAGCTTGGAGTGCCGATTAGCGCCGACAAGCTTTGGCATTTGGTTTTGACGCATGGGCATGTGGGGGGAAGTGGTTTAGGAATTAGCCCAAGGGGCTTAGGTCCATAGAAATAAAACTTTGTTTTTTTATGAAAAATTTCAAGGTTTTAAATGGATTTGGGGGTTTCGGCACAGCTCAAAAAGAAGTTTTAAACCATGTCAGGAGGATTTTCACGAATGGAGGGAGAAACTTATGAAAAGTAGGGAAATAATATGGAGAAAATGGGGAGTAAATGAAGGTTGGATATGAGTGGGAGAAAGGGGAAAAATGATGGTTTCTACAGCAGTTTCTTACAGGAAATCAGCAGAATTAATAGGAACAGTAATGAGGATTTTGGACAGAGGCATGAGGCCTACAAGGAGTCTTCAAGAGCCAACAAATTTTTAGTGATAAAATTTGTTCCTTGGAGGCTCAAAAAGTCTTAGCCACCTTTTGGTATAACAAAATATTATAGGTGGCTAATAGTGGCTCCACTTGGGGATGGTGCCTTCTTGAAGGCATAAAGAACTTCAGACTTGCATCTTCTGGGAGGTTGATTAGTTGCCTCATCCATTGGGCTGCGTTCCTGTGATTTGAATGATCTTCTCTAAAAACATATTTGGCAGCCATGAAAACGAGGGACCTTCATCAACAAGCTTTCTACCTACCCAATCCTACAGATCTAACATTTTTTCTTCTTAGAGTGCACTTGGATTGGCAAACTCTCTTACAACATTTTATTCTTTTGAAAGCATAAAAACTAATCTAATTCTACTCCTTATTTCTCCCTGAGCTTAGATTAAACAGTTGAGCTTAGATATTTCTCTACCTAATCTACTGTCTGTTGGGATTTAGCTGTCCAACAGACTTTCATTCTCTAAATTCTATAACAGAAATTCAAAAACAGTCAAGTCAAGATTAAGCTTTTTGACTTGCCATGATCTATGGCATAAAAACAAGTTGCACATAGACATTATTTTTGTAGGAAATTAAAATCAAAAAATGGAAGGCTTAAGATTTGAAAGTTGAGCACTTCCTTCATCTTTTCATAGCTCTGTTTTTGCTTTTTCTTTGAGCTGTCTTTGCTTTCTTCTGGTTCAGATTTTGGACAAATTTAGAACCAGTTCTTCTCTTTTATGACTCAGAAAATAAAACAGTTTTGAGTCATCTCTCTTTGGAAACTTTGGTTCAGATTTTGAGTTTGTTTGAACCTTCATTTCTATCCTAATGTATCTACTGATAAGCCAAGATTGAACAATTTGGCAAATCGAATTCACTATCCTATCAGCAGAAAATTTAAAGCTAATTAGTCAAGATTAGGCAGTTTGACTAACTAGAAGTGTGTTTTGAGGAGTGGCATTTGAGCTAGCACACTTTCAGATTTATTTCTCTTTTTGGTATGGGGTTGTACCTTTATTGTTTTGTCAATCTGCCCTCTTTTCTTTCTTTTCTTTGTTTTTGTACTTTTTAATTTTTTATTTTTCTTCAACGTAGAAAAACAACAACTAACTACATGCCCATAAGTGAGCTTTATTGACATTCCTATCTAACCTATTCTAAACATGGAGTATTTACATATTCAGATGATACAAAAGTGCCAATGCAGCCAGCTGAGTAATGTCAAGAAGAAGAAGAAACTCTGGCTGCTTGTCAGAGGTATCCATCGTATATTTTGAAGATTAATCTTCAAAACCGAGGCTATCACAGAAGATGACAGCTTTTCATGTCTCTGGCTCTTGCAAAAGATCAATGCTTGATAATTTGAGCCAGTTTGGAATTCCACACACTCTTCCATAGGATCAACAAAGAAAATGTGAAGGTTCTCTTCTTTTTGGTCCTCCACAATTGGTAGATCATCTACTTCCAAGACATCATCTTTGAGGACTATCTCTTCAGTATGTAGCTTGGAAGTATCATCATTCTTAACCTGCAAAATAGCAAACAGTGGAATATCTTCTTTCTTTGAATCTATGCTTGCTTCTGATATAAATTCAGGATCTTTAAATGACAAACTAATATCAGTGAAGGGAGAAATTTCTTCTTGAGAAGATGATATATCCACAGCAGGATAGTCTTCTATTTGATTTTCCCTTTCATCTTCCTCATCTTTTGAACTGGAGGACTCATCATATTTGACAGTGTTGTCCTTTTGTGGCCCTTGTATGCTCGTATTCCATGGACTAAATTCTATGAAGAGGTTATTATATTCTTGAGCAGGGGTGTATTCAGTGGTTTCCTCTTGCTCAAAAATTTCTTCATTGTTCTTCTCTTCACCTTTTGAGTTGAAAAGCTGTTGATTCCCAATTATGTGAAAGCGATTTGTGATGGATTGAAATGGGTGATTTCTGCTTTCAAGTTGATGATGGTGAAACTCATAACACCAATCAAACGCGGGTTGCCCTGCGTGATTAATTTTTGCTTGAAACTCATCATCATCATTAGACTGATCGAAATTTGGAAAATCATTGGAATAAACAATTTCATCAGTCGAACATATTGGGTTATCAGCAGGTCTCTCTTCATTATGATTTACAAAAGAATTTTCTAAATCTGTACAACAAAGTTCTCTATGCGAATGGGCAAGAGTGTTTGTTTTGCAAAAAGTTTCAGAGACTGACTGTTTATAAATAGTCTGTTCTATTTCCTTCTCTGTCAAAGGGGAAAATGTTTCCATGTCCCTTTGCACAGAAGTACAGCAATTATCTGTCTCTTGCGAAGACTGATTTTGAGGCTGGATGTCTTCTTGAGCCTCAGATATAAGGGATGATGAATCAATATTTGAGTTTTCAGGGATATCTTGAGGAACGTCCATTATTTCTTGGATCATCTCTTCCTCAACTGATTCATCTATGTTCTTAAAAAAATTCAATGGGAGATTAAACTCATGAATGGCTGTTAAAAGATCTTCAGGATGCATCTCTTCCAAAGCTTCCTCATTATCTATAATGTGTTGGGTGATGTTTTGTGATGGATCATAATATATTGCACCCCATGATAATGACGTAGCGTTTTATTCATAGTTCTCATAGAACATATATTCAAGGTCTTTTAAAGAAAACAGACTACTAGATCTTAAGCATTCATACCAATCCCTAGCTTTTCCTTCTAATGTTAACATGAACATTTTCATTAGGCAGTCTTCATGCCATTCAAATTTCAACCTCCATACATGTATGTGAAATTTGATAAGATGTAACAAGGGGTCATCAAACTTTTCACCTTGAAAAATAGGCAAGTTGTCATCCCAATTTACCTGGGGCATCTTATGTGGGAACCCAGGGATATGATCTCTACACATTGGGGCATATCTTCGTTGTATTCTTGGAATCATGTTTGTAAACCAAGAAAGAGGTCACTGTGTCTGGTTAATCAGTTCAGGGTCTTCTACCAGTGGAGTCATTTGGTCTTTTGGGAATTTCAGAGTGTGGAGTCGCCAGGTGGAAGATTTTCAACTCCTGAGGAGGTAAAATGTTCTATGGTCCACCACCATATACCAATCTAAAGAGATCGTGGGTATTCTGAGTCTCAGCAGTATTTAAAATGAAAAGAACTCAAATTTCCCCAGCGGAGTCGCCAGAAATGTTAGGTCTTTGTAATTTATTAGCAAGATTGGCAGAGTCCAATTACAGAAACAACATCGTTTCAACCAACTTTGGGATTCTAGGATCTAGCCCTCCTGAATCCGGAGAGGGATCTCTCCAATATGTACAAAGATGGATATTGTCTTTGAAGTTTGAAATAATGATATTAGGCTAGTTGTGAAGGCCAAGGATTTTGTTTTGGATGGTTGAGCATGAAATGTTACTTGAGGGGAAAGTTCTAAGTGCAAAAAGTTTCGAAAGTGAGAAGTTGCAAGTGAAAGAGTAAACTTTGATCAAGAAGAAAGATGATGGCAAGTTTTCAATCCATTGGGCTATGGAGTCATAAGAGGATTTAATCGAAGCATTCAGGTTCAAGAGTGATCTATGGGGCAAGTCATCTATACCTAAGGATCTCTTTAAAGTTTGATTTATGGAATGGAGTGATACAATAGGAAAGGGAAATGACAGATGCAGAACAAAGAGCAGCCCAGGATCTGGTAAGTACTTTGAAACTATCCAGCCTTTGACCAAGCACTTAAGAAAAACATAGAAGCAAACTAGGATCTGGTAAGTACTTTGAAACTATCCAGCCTTTGATACACTTCTAATAGAATACATATAAAAACAAAGGGAAACACAAAGATAACACAGAATGGTATAAGATCTGATAAGTACTTCGAAACTAGTCAGCTTTTAACACATCCTAAGGGAAACAATCAAAAAGTTGAGCAAACAAGAAAGGGACTCAGGGCTAACCTTTGATTTCCTCAATTCATTCCTTACACAACATATATTGAAAGTAACATCTAAAAATAACATTCAGCTGTGACAAAAGATGAGGGAACGCCAGCATCCTTGTACTTAGACTGAATTAAACCATTTCTAAATAACACAGTTAGAAGAAAACATTGGGATAAAGATTTCTCAGCCAGAAAAGGTTACTAATGTACAGTAGGTCCTAACCCTGTTTAAACTGTTCTTTATAGTGGAAAATGAAATAGATTGAAAACAGAAATAAAATGACAAGTTCACAGTGAGAATAACATCACCATCAGCATAGACCAGGATCCCATAAATCAGCTTGTATTGATGCTTCAAACCAGTTACAATCTTCAGATCCAGTGTTTTAATCCATCTCTCTTCACAACCTAATCTATCTGTTACAAGCAGAGCTCCAAGGGCCAGCGAACACTATGTACAAATAGAAGTATCCAGCTCAAGTGTATTCTAAAGTTCTGCAACCAACAATTTCTCATCTTCTTCTGAGGTATTTATAGAAGAATGAGGAGGTGATCTGAGAAAAGATCTCTTAGGATAATTAATACAAGTTCAAGACTTCTCGGCCTTTTGGGGGGCTCGAGGGAGAAATTTACAGGTGGATCGCTGCATTAACTGTTTTACAATAAGTATCAAAGCTCGGTGGGAGCTTTATTTGACTTTGAGGCTCTGTACGCTGTGTGGAGTAACTCCCTGGCTGTGCTGGAGGTGAATATCAGATTTTCTTCAATAACTTCGGCCTCTGTTTGAATGGTTTGAGGTAACAAGTGGCTTTTATGGTAGCTGAGGAATTTATTCGCCTCATTTGAAGCAGTGGAAGCCTTTTCTGCCTGACAGATCCTTTTGATTTTCTATTAATTTTGTTTTAATTTGGGGGATTAAGCTTTTGATGTTAAATCTTAGCCGTGATCCCCAAATTTGTCTTCAATCTTCAATCTCCTGTGCGTTGTCTTCAAAAATCGATACTCTTTAACTGCTCTGAATGAAACAGTGTCTTGTTAATGTGTAGAGCCGCGCTGGGCTTTACGGCATCAATACTCATAGAGTACTGACGAAACATGGAATGGAGCCCCGTGGATGGCTTCCCTTTACTGAAACGAGGGCATGAGAATCGTCATTCCCAGCCCTCGGCATTTCTTCGTGATACAATGGAAAACCATTTAAAACACCTGCATCAAACACAAAACAATTAAGAAATCCTGCGAAAATAGGTTAAACTACTTCAAATGGCGGGGAAAGAGCGTAGCCGTTGGATAAAAATATCTAACGGTGGAGATCGGCGCAAAACAGGAAAATGAGAGCGGGGAGAAGAAATAAGGCGAGGTGGTTTTGGACCGTCCGATCCGGACACGTGGACGGTCCAGATCTAATCGGAGGGGAGAAACAAAGGAGCGATTGGAAAATGCCGATGCGATTGCGCGATCGGGGGACTAGTGCAATCAAGCGATGACCGTTGGATCAGAAAGGGGATGGACGGCCGGGATCAAATCGAAATATTTCAATCGGGGTGGCACTACCGGGCTTTGCGATTGCGATCGGAAATGGGTTTGCGATTAAGCGATAACCGTTGATCTCGGGTTCAGATCAACGGCGGGGATGTAATCGGAGGGGCAGTGCGATCGGGGGATCGGGAGAAGACTTGCAATCGGGAGTTGCGATTACCGTCGGATTTGCGGGGAGAATGGACGGTCGGGATTGAATCGGAGCATCACAATCGGAGACAGGGAGATGGGACTTGCGATTGCGATCGGAGGGGCAGGCGCGATTAACGCTGAGCCGTTGGATCGGCTGGGAGATGGACGGCTGCGATTAAATCGAAAGATTTCAATTGGGGTTCGGGAGATAGGACTTGCGATTGATTGGAGGGCACACACGGAACGTTGCGATTGCGATTGGGCGGGGGGCTGCGATTAGCACTCCACCGTCGGATCTTTGTGATAGATCGACAGTGCTAAACGCATCGCGCGACTTAACGTTATAAACAATCGCATCGGAGCTTTTTATTGTTACAAAGGGTTATGCACCTGCCCGACTTCCGATTGCGATTAGCGTCGACAAGCTTTGGCATTTGGTTTTGACGCATGGGCATGTGGGGGGAAGTGGTTTTAGGACTTAGCCCAAGGGGCTTAGGTCCATAGCAATAAAACTTTGTTTTTATGAAAAATTTCAAGGTTTTAAATGGATTTGGGGGTTTCGGCACAGCTCAAAAAGAAGTTTTAAACCATGTCAGGAGGATTTTCACGAATGGAGGGAGAAACTTATGAAAAGTATGGAAATAATATGGAGAAAAGGGGGAGTAAATGAAGGTTAGTTATGAGTGGGAGAAAGGGGAAAAATGATGGTTTCTTCAGCAGTTTCTTACAGGAAATCAGCAGAATTAATAGGAACAGTAATGAGGATTTTGGACAGAGGCATGAGGCATAAAAGGAGTCTTCAAGAGCCAACAAATTTTTAGTGATAAAATTTGTTCCTTGGAGGCTCAAAAAGTCTTAGCCACCTTTTGGTATAACAAAATATTATAGGTGGCTAACAGAATGCACTAACACTTGGCACTTGGCACCTATTCACACCTAGTGTTGGTGTGCCTAGAATGCCCCCACGAAAAAGGTAAATTGATGACTTATTAACCCTCTTATGTGTTCATCTCTTTGTAGTTCAACTTATTTCTCCATTTGTTTCCTTGACTGTCCCTGACATGCATTGTCACACTGTTGCACATATTGGCATGCCTTAACACATGGAAAAACCATGGTGTCGTGCAATGCCGTGTAATGTCGATGAGACTATCCTCTTAGAGGCATAGGTTAAAAGCAAAAAGGTGGTCACTTTCTTGCCAAATTAAGGTTTCTCCCAAACCCTAGTATAGTAAATATAAGGGCAGCCAATAATGAAATCTTTCTTGTCCACATGTAGTGCTTCTATTGGTAGCGATACATACTAGGGAAAGATAAGTTTTGAAATCATGGGAGTCTCTTGGCACATCACCAAAGCAACACCTTCAAAACCCTAATGTATTCTTAAGGTCAACATATGAGGCAACACATGATGTGTGGGGAAAACATGTAAAGTGCGTATGGGGACAACATCAAAGTTCAACAAAAAGGGGGAAACGAGAGTAATCAGTTAAGAGTCTCATCAAAACCCTAATGGGTTGAGCGAGAAAAATACCATAATGCTAAATCTAGGCAATTAGCCTCATTATGATAGGTGGAAGCTCAGACCAAAAAAAATAATAACTATCAAACCTTAAGAGAGGGCATTTTATCATACTTTTTTATATCTATATTAAAACAAGAAAAAACCACATAAATTTATTTTTTAGTCTTTTAATTTAAGTATTAGGGGTTTCCACAATGCATTATATTAGAAATTATAATGGAAAATCATGAGAAATTAGTAAATGAAGACTAACTCTAATGGAAATAGTCATAGATAAATGACTTACTTAACCTACTTTAATTCCAAAAATAATTTCTAATACTATTTAATTATGTTTTTAAACTTTACCTATTAAATAATTTATATGAATCTTACTATCTCATTTATTTATATTGAATTTTTAATTTAATTATGTATATAATTTTAAAAAAAATTATTATTATTGACATTTAATTTTTATTTTAATTTTTAATTTTTAATTAATTTGGATTCCCGCCTCCAAAAAATTCCGCCCTTCACCCTCGCTCGCTCTCTGGCATTAGTTGAAGATTCAATTTGAATACTTCTGAGGTAGTCTATAGAGATATTTGTTACAGGAGTCAAAAATTTAAGTTTTTGTTACATTTTGATGGATCTTGTGCATGTATGGCATGCCGAAGGTTTAAAGAAAACAACAATTGCATGATAATGTTTTATTTCTGCCTGCAAAAGAATTCACCCTTGAGGAGCACGAGCAAGGGGGAAGAAGATAGTTGCAGACTAGAGAAGAAGGGAAAATGGCCCGAACGAAGCAGACTACCCATAAATCCATCGGCGGGTAAGTGCGAGGAAGCAGCTCGCAACAAAGGCTGCCCGGAAATCTGCGCTGGCGACGGGTGGAGTGAAGAAGCCTCACAGATTTAGGCCAGGCACTGTTGCCCTGCGTGAGATCCGAAAGTATCAGAAGAGCACGGAACTTCTTATAAGGAAGCTGCCCTTTCAGCGTCTCATCAAGGAAATTACCTAGGAGGAATTCAAGAAGGATCCGAGGTTCCAGTCCTCTGCCGTGTCGGCTCTGCAAGAAGCGGTAGAGGCATATCTTGTGGGTCTCTTCGAAGCCACGAACATGTACATGATACATGCTAAGAGGGTCACTATTATGCCCAAAGACATCCAGCTGGCTCATCGCATTTGTGGAGAGAGGGCTTAATGCCTCTGTGTCTGTCAAACATAAAAATGTATTTTTGATCAAGTTCGCTCGCAGGTTTTTGTTGTAATTGTTTTGGGGTATTTAAATATATTTTGGCGCATTGTTACTGGGTATAGGAAGTTACGAAACATCTTTATACATTATAAATTTGTGGAAGATTTTGGCACGAATGTTATAATTTACTGTAGTTTTGCACCCTAATGTTGCATTGTGAAAGTTGATTAGTAGTGTAAATCGGTGACTGTAAAACGAGGATTTCCTTAATATAACACTGTCTGATTTATGACTGAAAAATGTGATTACTGTATGCAATATTTTCTAGGGTATTTCTGGTAGATCACAAGTTCTGTAAATGAATATTGATTTGAAGCTTGTACAGTTCTTATTTCAATTTATGTATTACTTACCTTCTGTACATGTTAACGATGCTAGGTTTATTAAGTCAAAATTAGGGTTAATCCTGTATTTTTGTTGTCTGATAGCTCAAAATATTTTGTATCTTGCAGCCAAACTATACCTTACCTACTTTTTCTGGTCATATTGGCTCTGTAATGTCTCTTAATTTCCACCCGAACAATGAAGATCTTATTTTCTCTTGTGATGGGGGAAAGTGAAGTCCGTTACTAGAGTGTTAACTAGGGTGCATGCGCCAGATATTTCAAGGTAGCTTTCATTGAAAATATTAATTGGCATGACTCTAAGAAATGCATTTTATTATTAAAACTAGTCTTTGAAGCATGAATTTGTATTGACTGGGTAAACTGTGGTGATTTACAGGGTGGTATGAATCAAGTGCGATTTCAGCCTCATCTTGGCAGGTACCTTGCTGCAGCGGCTAAGATCGTTGTGTCAATATTTAATGTCGAGATTGGAACTTGCTTGCATTCTCTACAGGTTTGTTTATTGTTCATATGCACTCTATTTGCACTTCTATGTGATTCTTAATGCTCCAATTGTGCGGAGGAAATATTGATGCATGAAATTGCTAGTTCCCTGCTTCCCTCTGGACTAGGCAACGGTTCTTTAGAGTATGTTGTAGGCAGTGACATTTTTTGTTCTCCATTCACATTATTGTGTGTAGAGAAAGGGCCTGCAAACATAACCTACTTTATTGGGGTGCAAACGCAGCTAGACAGCGGCAGCTTTATTTCCAGGTTGGTGCTGGTAAAAGATTTAAATCTATCATACATTAATGAGCTACGAAAAAGATGGATGATTAATAGCTCTGCTGAGTGGACACGCACATTTTATTATTATCCAACACACAATGCAGGAACATCACATTGCATCACTAAATTGAGACTGGAAATTATAAACGTCGTAGAAAATTTTAGAGTTTTGCAATGGTCTGAAACTTTGAAAGCAATTAGAATCATAGAGTCTATTCGCAACCAACCAAAGTGATTTGTAAGCGAGCCTAAATACTGGCAGGCTTGTACATTTTAGAGCCATTTCCTGTCATACCACAGGGCTTCGACTTATCTTAGAGATAACCACAGACCTGGAAATATCTCTGCTAGTCTCACGAAATCAGGTTGTTTGTCGAACTCCAGTAGACTTGGTCCCTCCGCTTAGGGCTAATATTAACCTTAAAGGCTATGGCTGGCTCAGAGTTCTGAACAGTACACGATTACCCTAGAAAATGTAATTGCACACTTTTTTCGCTCTCTTGGACAATACTGCTCTAATAACCTGCTTGACCCAATTATGTTGTACTGGTTTGCAAGGTCTATCTAATCTAGAGTAAGATGCAGCAACCACAAAGATAAGTACTTGTGGAATTTGTGATACCAAATTGACCCCTATTCAATATTTGTTTGGGCCAACATTGATCCATGTGAAATACTTCCAAAATCCAATTTTCATTTCTCAATCTCATGTCAAACACTAAGTAATTTCTCAAGCGCATTGTATTTGTCTATTAGGCTATTTTAAGATGGTTTCCACATCATAATTGACTCTTAGTCGACCACCCTTCCCTTCTGTGCTAAAAATTAAAACTCTAAATAGTTTAAGCTTAAAATGCTTTCCATTCTTTTATTGTGGACAAGGTACTCAAAGTTATGCAAGGGATTTGGGTCCCATTATTCCTATGGATAAAAAATATCATGTGAGTTAGTTATTCTTCTAGTATCACGAAGAGCACTCTTCAAAAACATTTCACATTGATCACCTCTGTGAATTCTTGTTTATTTTTGAATTATATTAGAACTTGTCCTGTCCCCTAGAGCATGCAAAAGAGTGGGTACAAATTCATTCGTCGATTGTGTTCTAGGATATTTATACAAAGTAGTCAGGTACATGTCTACAACTACAACTATTTGTGGGATCACGTCATATAAGTTGCACTTAAAAGTTTTGATAAATATTTCAATTTCTTCACTGGGTTGTACAGGGTTTCTGGCACTAGATTGTGCATTGGAATGTTCTCCTTTAGCTATATTTTCATGGTACTCAATAGGCCTATAGTTGTGAACCACTGGTTGCTTGGTTCCAACATGGTTGAGTCGAATATTTAACTTGGCATCAGCCCTTTCACTCACGGTGTTGACAGTAATGCAATCATGCAAGAAAATAGTCCACTCAGGATGAACCACATCCTCAATGTGCTAGAGAACATATTTCCTATGAAAAATACTATAAGGCTCATGATCATATCCAAACTTGTTACTCCTACTAGTAGCCCTTTTTTTTTTCTTAAATTCTGCAATTCATGTTTTTGGTTACCTGTGCATATATAGATTTTATTGATGTGAATCACACTTTGAAAGGTACCCCATAAGCTAAGTGGTGGGAGCAGCCAAATCTTGTTTATGACTATGTTGAGAAAATGTCCTCTTGTTGGTTTCAAGATCATTTTGACCTATATCATAGATCATTCCAGAATGCACCTTTTCCAGGCCTCAAAGTTGTCCCTCAGTGTCGACTTGATGTGGATTTGTTATATGTTGGATGTCTACATTTCCTTGTAAAAATCTAGTGCATGAATGATTGTCCACATGTTCATGGAGAAGAGAATATCGTTGCATTTGATGTCGTCTAGAGAGAAGTTTTATTTGGGTCAAGCCCATATTCTTCATCAATGATTTTCTTGAAATCGCTTTCATTCTTAGTGCTGTAGTTGTAAATATCAATGAGGGTTTCATTACAGGTTTCATCGATCTTATGGGGCTATCCAACTTCATTATTGCCAACATCAGAGCCATATATAGGTGGAAATGGATCTGTATCACTGAGAGCTTCATTAATTGCGTGTTTATAACATACCTTTTGTTTTTCTACCATGGAAAATTCATGACATATGTCAATAACTTTGCCTTCTAGATGATTATTGACAGTAAAAGGGAGAAAATTTCCTATCCCATTAGGATTGAGGAATAAATTTAGATCATAGGCATCAAAAATAGGGGGACCATCAGATTCCATGATATAGGATATTTGAGGGTTGAACTATAAAATTAATTGTTTCTTCACTCAGATAATCATGAGGGTCACATTATTACTTTCATGGTTTTGAAAAGCCCTTTAATTAAGCTTATTGACCTCAAACTCTAGGAAACCATGATTACTTCCATTTATTTCTTACATGATCATGATTAAAATCAATGTGCAACGTGGGGGTACATTACTGCTTTACTCAAACTCACAATGGAATGTTGAGGTACCAAGTATATTACCATGAAAGTCTGCAGCTCCTTACTTTCACTATTTGACAAAATAGGATTAGTGTGATTGAAGTATAATTCTGTGACCTCAAAAGCGTTTTTAGGATTTAACTTTTTAGCAAGGAAGCATGATCTTCATCTTACTTTTTAAATGGTTGATCCTTTTGGGTAGAAACATGGTTTCTACCCTAGTAGAACTGCATACATCTTGTATCATTGGTGGAACTATTCAAAAAAAATTCATTTCCTATGTTTATTGCTTTGTCATGTTGGACATCATGACTAGCCTCCTCACAATGGTGAAAATTATTATCATGCTCCTTTTTTTCATGCAAATCTTTCATAAAATCTAGGACACATACATCAACACATACCAGTTCTTTGATGAGGATGGGGTTTGCTGTGGGGCTATGTTGGTCACAAAGTAGCTTGTCCATCATGAACTAATCATGTGAATTTGGAGGGTTCCTTTTAGTGATATTGTTATCATCTTCAAGAGGGGTGGGAGCTTCTTCTTCTTGTATGTCCATCACAAGGTCTTGAAAGGTGTTTTCATCCCATATTGTCTTTGGATCCCCTGTTTAGCACAAAATTTATTGAAATATTTTAAGTAGAATTACCCACTAGTATCATATCGAAGAGAGGAAATATGACAACCTAACTGTTTCTCTATTAATGCTTTGAACTTTTGAAATTCATTAAACACAACATATTTTAATTATAGAAAATATACCCACATTTTTCTACTGAAATAATCGACAAACAGAAGGAAGTACCTGACACCAATGGTTGATGTCATATTCATTGGTCCACATATGTCTGAAAGTACCAACTGAAGGACCCTCTATGCTCTCCAAGCTTGTCCTTCATAAAATGGTATTCAACGTGGCTTCCCTGCCTGACAAGCTCTGCAAACTCTGTGGATCTTCTACAAAATGTTCGAAAGTCCATCTACTAGTTTCTCTCATGCCAAATGAGAGAGATAGGTCAAGTTGAGGTGCCCATACCTATGATGCCATAAGGGTGCTAGATTTTGCAATAAAAATTACCTTTAACTTACAATTTCTAATAAGATCAATATTCAAAAATCTTAAGATAGTGAAAGCTAAGAGATTCATCTAAAATGGATCATTATAATCTTGGACATAGAAAGCACTCATTGTTGCATAGTTTCCCAAAAGGTCAAATAACCTCAATTATATGTTGAACCTACCACTTAATTTGAGGTTCAAATCCTAAGCCATAAAATATTCAAGTGCAAAGGTGAAATAAGAAAGGTACGAGTTACTATAGGAGATCAATGTTTCTTTTCAAATTTCTTCTTCCTTCAACTAGAGGGAATGATGAGATCCTAGGAGTTTAAACTTTAGTGCTTTCAAAACTTGGGAACATATGACATGAATCATATGAAATGTTTGTTTCCATTAAGAATGAGGGTAGAATGATTAACTTAAATGGTCTTTAACACAATCCCTCTAGATTTGTCTCTTCAAATGTGAGGGCACCCACTCTCATAAAGGACATGTTGGGAGTTTAAGCTTTAGTGTTTTCAAACCTTGGGTGCATATGACGTGAATCATATGAAATGTTTATTTCTATTAAGCATGAGGGTAGAGTTATTAACTTAAATGGTATTTAACACAATCCCTCTAGATTCGTCTCTTCAAATGTGAGGGCACCCACTCTCATGTTCACATTTACTGATATTATCCTTTAGGAAAATATAATAAAATATAAATTGGACTAATGTATCAATCCATGTGAACATGATACCTATTTGCTCTCTCACACACTCAATGTGCAAACTTTGTCTCCTAAAGGACATGATTTGGACAGTATATTAGTTGCCTAAAAAACTTAGGTTCGAGTCAATTCTTCATGCAACATGATACTAAGAAGTTGCTAATTTGTCTCCTACTAATATGCTAAATTGGTCAGCATCAGTTCAGCAATTCTAGATGACTCTCATGGTGTTTCAATGTTATTTAATCTTACAAGTTGGCATACTTTCTTAGTCCCACGATGCTGAAAAAATGTCCTCAACTATTAATCCTAAAAAATCCCAATAATGGATGAACATGGATAGGCTAGCTTGAATTTTCTCACATGTCTTCCATCTCACTTAGACACTTATTTTGGGAACTCTTATACATTTACTATGTCAGTTTGCTAAGGCCTAAGACGGGCAAAATAAATAACAAGTTTGTGTAAGCAGCAACACACTTGACTAGATTGAACTCAACCTAGTCTTATGATGGATGTACATTTTAAGGGCTTCTTTCCTAATTCAAAATCGCTGAAGATATATAAAATAACTATTTCATTTGTCCTACAATTCCAATAGTGCACATGTCAAGCTTCTCTGCAAATCTCTTTTGTTGCAGATGATAGGCCTCTGAATAGACTAAGCTTGTACTAGCATAATGCAAACATGACCTGCAAGTCACCACTGTGTTTTGGTTTTTGAAGGTTGTTGCATTATTGACTGACTATTGAAGTATCAACTAGTGTATAAGTTTCATGCTTTGGAGAAGTGACAATATATATTATAATTTTGTCTTGCAGATTGGCCTCTTGACCAATTTTTTCTAGGAATGCCTCTTATGAAAAAATAAGTTCTTTCCTAACAGGTTATGACCCTCTTGAAAATACCAAGTTCACTAGAACATTGGAAGCAAATATTTGATGCACGCATCATGCTACCACTACAAGCCATTGCAGAAAATAGAAACCAAGGTGAAAAAGGGTCTATATCTACATTGTAGATGTGTTACAATGAAAAAATTTCTTGAATGTCTATTCTCCAACATCCATAACATTACCAAAAATAATCATAGTTTGTATTTAACTCCAAATAATATACATTCCAATAAGAATTTTTCAATCATAGTTTTACCTTGTGTCAATGATTTTCCTTATGACCTACTCTCATTTTCAGTCAAAAACTAGATTTCCTTTATTTATGACGTTCCTACCGTAATATGACCAACTATCGGACAACTATCTCACTGTAAATGAGCAGTGTACCCAAATAATAAAGAAATTGAAAATGATAGTAGATATTTCCGGGTAAGCAACTAAATAGATAGTACGCATGATATGATATTCCATAATTCACTACCTTTACCATTTATAAAATAGTTTCTACACAATTTTGTTGCATATTAGTTCTTTGTGTTGCTATTTATTGAGATTTTGGCTCGCACGGGGATTACAATCAGCCTTTCCACAGGAGATACATATGGCTTATGCAATTGGCATACCATTGTTGTTACCGTAACTAACATTCCCTGATAAGAAGTTACAATTGAAACATTGAATTTACTTGTTTTGTCTTCCTAATTGTTATGTATGGCATATATAATACCAATTGTCCATTGGGATTCATATGTGACCAAATGAAAAAGGCTTTAACTGTTGTTAAATGAAAAAATGTGGCAGGATGGGATTGGAGGGATTTTGTGCAAATTATAATGAAAAATAAAAAACTGAAGGCTTGCACCTCCAATGCGGTGACAACAGGATTTCCTATTTATAATCTTATAGAGTTATTATTATTATTATTATTTGTTCATTTCTTTCTGACTGTTTCTCCCTAGTCAAGGTGTTTCTCAAGTTTGTTAGCCTTGAATGCTAAACACGTTGCTTGATGTCTTGCAATGGAAACACCTCACATCTTAGCATAGGTCCAAGATCTAGTTATGGTACAATAGCGCAAATTGTGGAAGATTTGGTAAGTGCCTGCTATTGAAAGCCTTGCCACTATGGCCCAAGTGCTATTTGGCCACAACTAGAAGGTTAGTGCATTGGGAAAAAGAGAATGTTGTGTGCATTGATGCTACACACAGGGCATATTTTTGCAAACCCCTTTCCCCATCATGTGCAAGACCAGTTTTCATATGCAAGATGCACATAGCATTCTCTTTGCCCAATAAAATAACCTTCTAGTGTTGAATGAGCTTCTAGCCTCTTTAGGCTAAGGAACTTTCCATAACTTTGTCACTCTTAGTTCGTATTTATCCTATAAGTTTAATATGATTGCAAGACTTTTGCCTTCACATTCCTTCTCAATGTTTCTGCCATCGCCTTAGAGCTACTCGGGTTTGGGGTTGCTCCCTAGATATATCTTGGGGTTTGGACCAAACTCCTCATTTGTTGGCAGCATTTCTATACCCCCAATAGGTATATTGCTTATCATAGGAATTTTTGTTTCTCTAAAATGTCGTTACTCTCGCAAAAGGGTGCATTCGAATTTAAGATTCTTTCTCCCACAACTCAACATGTTGTGTGCAATGTGGTGCCTGTTGGGTGATTTCGATGGCTTCTACAAACTATTTATTTAGACAATGTTCCTAACCTCTTAGGAAGGAGCTACTTAGCATTTGTTGCCTCTCTCACAATTGCTGGTATTGATTTTTCATTAGTATATTGAAAAATTCATCGTCAGGGATTAATGTTTCAATTTTATCAAGTGTCTCTTGTTTCATATTCAACACAATATGGACTTTTCATGCACTCAGTTCATTCGAGCAAGGCTTTCTGGATTTCCTTGAATATTGAAAGCAAGTTACAGAAGTGATCCCTAAAGATGGAGCATCATTGACAACAATTCAAGCTCCTCTCAGTGGATGTTTTCTAATCCCTCTTCTTCTGCTCCTTCCCCTTGTCATCTTCATTTGTTTACAAGGCATGACAAAGATACCCATGAGTCCAAATTTTAGCCCAAAAGCAATTGTAATGATAGTGGAAATGTTACGAGAATATTGTTATTATCATTAATGGTCTGCCCATTCTAATGAGGGATGTCTTAAGAAAAGAGTTCTCAACACATATTTCAGTGGCTGAGCAAAAGGAAGGAGAAGGTTAAAATGATTATAGCCAACAATTCCAATTACATAAGTGGTCGTTGTGGACTTCCCAATCCATGGTGGAAATTCCTCTGCTACTAAGTACGGTAATTCTAACAATTCAAAAAAAAAATGGAAAAATAATTCTAAGCCCAAAATTAGTCTTAATCATCATTGACTACTTCACTTTAGACAAGGATGCTTTGTTTGTGCAAAACTGTTGCATTATAGTTAATGGTAGTGATAAAAATATTATTTCACAAGATCATGTGACTTTTCTTAATTTTCCTTCAAAATGTTAACCTCAGTATAAAATTTTAGGGTTGGATGAGAGATAAGGAACCAATGCAAGTTATGAAGGTCTGTTAATTCACTTTTTCTATTGACCACTCTTTGATAGTACTAAGTATGATGGCACTCCTGTTGACTGTTGTGGTCTTATTCCTTGGAAGGTTTTATCAACACGATTGCCATGCAAGCTATTATACATTGTCTTAAAACATCCCTATTTTTGCAGAGAAGTTAGCACCATGCTAGTGATTAATTTGAAACTGTATTTTAGTGGAAAAATTTACCTTTTTTTTGGTGGAATAGTTCATAATTTATTTTGATCTTTTTTTGCAAGTGTACTAGTCACGATGATAAATGTGTAGTTTACTTCATAGGGTTCTCAGCTTTTTCTAGATATGCTTTTCATCATTTGCTTTGAATACTTCTCTAGTGCTCCTGAGGTCCATGTTGTTATGTTTATTGGTTGTTTCTATGGAAACATTTTCCTAAGGTTTTGTAAGGTAAATCCAAATGCAAAAAATACTATTTTACATATTGATATTTCTTCAAGACATTCTTGTGTGATACTTGACTTTCATAAATCTAGATTTCTATTTCATTATCTATATCAATATATAAGAACAGGCCCATGGATTATTCATATTTCTCAAACTGTGGAATTGTTCCTTTCCTGTTGCACGTTCTTTTATATTGTTATGTTGTGATTCAAATTTCTAGATGTGCTTCCTAGTTATTCTCCTAAGCAGTACATGCTTTGTTAGATTATATCAAAAGTTATTCTTATTGTCTTGTTATGATGTATATTGAACATATTATTTCTAGCAACTTTTGATCTTACTATATTTTCTATTCCTTTGGTGTATCTTTGCACCTTTAAGGGAAATTTCTAGTTTAAAGTCTAATTCTTTAAAGGGTGCTAGCTCAATGGAAGAGCACCTGCTTTACAAGCAGGAGGTTGGTGGTTCGATTCCATCGTGCCTCGATATTCATAGGGAATGACAGCAATAAATTTTTGGTGACAGATGCTCTTTTGACCATCACCAATGAGCTTATGGTGACATTTTTCGACCCTCGCCAAAATATGAAATGGTGATGGTCAACGAATGCCACGATATATATGCATCAATAGTGACGACCATTAAAGGTCAGTCACCATAAATCTTTGTTGTTGATATGAAATGGTGAGGGTAATTGTTTATCATTGTAGCCATTATTCGTGACGGACCTTGATGTCACCAATGAGTTTATGGTGACGGTCAATGAACGTCGCCATATATATGCACCAATAGTGACGGCCATGAAAGGTCCATCACAAAAAATCATTGTTGTTCATATGAAATGGTGACAGTCACTATCCGTCATTATAATCAATATTCGTGACGAACCTTGAATGTCACCACAACACATACTTTCGGCGATGCCACCTTTGGCAACATTCAATTTTTTGGTGACGGAGGCTATTGTCCGTCACCATTTCTCATATGAAATGGTGACAATCACTATCCATCACTATAAATTATTATTGGTGACGGACCTTGAATGTCACCACAACACCTATACTTTCGGCGACGCCACCTTTGGTGACGTTCAATTTTTGGTGACGAAGGCATTTTTGACCCTCATCAATGAGCTTATGGTGACCATTTTCGCCCCTCACCAATGTCCTTTTTTCTTGTAGTGGAAATAGAATACATATGGTTATAACCACTTCTTAATAAAATTCTGACTAGAAAATTATAGATTACAATCAAAACCGCCCATAGGCTGTTATCCAAAAATACAATGCTAAACAACTTCTACAACTATCGCAATAAAAACACAGTTGTAGCATAATAGCTAAAGGATAGGTCAGAAACAGGAGTTGATGAGATCTAGTCAGCAGTACAATTGTATCAGCAGTTCGCCAGTGGGTCTGTAACAGCAGTTTTCCGACGGTTCTGTAACAACAAAGTGTAACAACATCTTGGTGTAAAAATCTCGCTGTAACAACACCCTTAACTAATCCTATGTACCTCGTGCTTGGGATTTTTGGTGCTACAAATGACATCTGGAAGGACAACACAAAGACCATAGATCTTCTCCAAACATTCATCGTCAATTAGTCATAAAAAAGGCACGATATATCATAATAATTGATGAAATGGAAGAGTAATGAAAATAAGGTGAAACAACACAAGTTAGGATAGAAAGGTAGGAAAAAGAAGCAAAGATAGTCCCATTGGTTATATTCATGAGGCAAAATAGGGAAACAAATGTAGGAAAAGTGTGCAAAACTGGCACCCAACAACCGCTAGCATCCACCATGCTCCATTTGGAAGCAAAAATGCTCCCCCTAAATGTGTGATCCCCCATCACACCGAGACAATGCACAAAAGAATAACTATATGGCTGCTATATCAACATTAGCATCAACATAAACCAAAAAATATAGTTGCTCCAAAACTATCAACATATGTACATGGTTGCTCCAACTAAAATCAAACTGAAATAGAAATAGAGCAAAAACTAGAAATAACACTTCAAACCTCAAGGATTCCCCTTGAACACATGCATCGCCTACAATGTGTAGAATTTTATTCATGTGCACTTTCTGATATGATTTCATGATTAAATATTTGCATGCAACTCATTATGAAATCATATTCTCCACTTGAAACCATGCGAGCCTCAACTTTTGGTTGGAGATCCTTATTTCTCTTTTCTCCTCCAAAATTTCATCTGTTGATCCTTCTTCTTCTTATGTGGTTCTCCTTGCATATTCTCCTCTCTCTGGTGGGATCTCCTAAAACACATGGGAAACTTTCAATACTTGGCATTATGGGAAATATTATCACATATAAAAAGTCTAATGTGGCCAAGGAATAGACGAATAAGCTAATGTCTTCTATTGATATGATTTCCATTCCTTGCATGTGCCGTGCAGTCAATAACCCTATGGCCAAAATCATTGCTTGAGAAACAGTAACCATAAAATGGACTATTATCCCCAACATATGGAGATATGTGGATGGTTAACTCAAATTACAATTCATTATAAATATCAAGCCATAAATTATCTTCCATTACAAGATCAATATCAAGCCACTCTGTCAACAATATCATAAGCTTGGAATGATATTATTATCATAGAAACATCTTTATTTAAATCCCATTAACCAACATTTAAAAGATTGCATGTTCTTGATATATAAATTTATTTTATAAAATCACAAAATGCTTTTGCATGTTTAATTTCTTATAAAAGTGGATGGTGGATTGATCGTAAAAACTAACATATTGATGAATCATAACCTTAATAAGATTCATTCACCTTAACCTTAGTTAATAGAACTGTAATAAAAGGGGAAAAATGCAAAAAGAATCAATAACCTTAGATAATAAAACTATGTTGACAAAAAAAATGCAAAGTTACTCACCCCCACCCCCACTAAGCAGTGTGAGGTTAATACAAGTAAAATAGTGACTAAAAATTTACCCCTCTATTTCCCTTATAGAGTGTTAGTACAAATACACTCTAAGCTTCGAACATATTTTGGAAGCTTATATAGGGGATCTGACTAAATAGGATTGAATATTTTGTCATAGTATCTAACCAACTCATTAGGAAGTTGTTGGATTTACTTAATTTTTGGTGCCACAAGATGCTTAACATCTTTGTTTTCAAAAAATGATAGGGAGTACTACTGATTTCATCCTTTTATTCTATTATCATTTTATGTAAAGTTCATGAAATAGGTTAATCATTTTTTCTTAGTGCACCCACAAACTATGTCACTTTCTTTATTTGCAGGATCCCCGTGTTTAGCCACAAATAAACCAATGCCTCTTTGGACACTGATCTCCCTCATATATAAGGAGGTGCCTAGCATTAACATGTGTCATAATTGTTGTTATTAGTAGTTTCGATGACATGGTTGGTGATGAATTTGGAATCAACTAACCCGAAATCATGAATGGTATCATTGAACTAATGTAGTTTATTCTTTCACTAGGTGCCTTTTGACACTTTGTTATTTTTCTACTACTTATTTCTAATAACCTCGGTCTTTATAATTGACAACATTGTTCTTTTGCATTATGTCTTTTCATTGAACCCCTCTGTCAAATGTTTTTACACTTTTCCAATGATTAAATTTAGTGAGGGGTGTCTACCATGGGATCTTCAACTTATGTAAGAAAGTTAGTCTCTCCTCCTTCACGTATAGCATTGATCCAAGTTCCTTCCATCTCTAACCTTTAGATCCAAGTTCTATTAGTAAATGTATAATCTTCATTTTGTTGACTCCAAACTAAGGCTAGACAAAATTAATTATGCAAGTGGCATTGAAGGATTTCATCAATATGAAGACATGGTCAGTTGGATTTAATGTTCTATGTATTGCAGGTCTCCACTCATTGACTTCAAAAAATTTTATATTTTTTGAACATATGTAAGCTCCCAAGTCTGCCTCCATCATATTCATATCTCCTCTAGGTTAGGAAATTTTGTAGTTCCTACCTCTTCCACATCCAATCGTTCATCATCTCGAATTAATAGTTTGGATGAGGCTTGTGTTTTGACCTATTACCACATTGAAATTTCTTCTCTTGAGATAGTTGCAGGGTCCACATAGTCAATCATCTCGCATCCTACTTTTATATTTTTCCCACTCAATTTTATACAATTCAATCAAGGGTTTTTGTAATTACGCTTTTCTTTTATTTTCTTAAAATATTTTTCGGATGTATACTCTCTTTGCCTCTTGATAACTTGTTTATTGCCTTTGGGCTGAGAAGCTAATGGAACCCTTTCCTTTTCAAGTGATGAACAGGCAGAGTGTTATGAAGGGATGACCTGGAAGGACGGTTTCTCCCTGAGCGGCAATAGAAGGACGGTTACATGGAGAAGATGAGCCTGTATTCCCATCCCAACTTTACAAAAATATATACATGCCCTACCTGTGCCCCGACCCCGTTCGCGAAACAATTTCCGGACAAAGGAAAACGCATGTCAGCGAGCGAGGCACAGCTTCAGCTTCATGGGAATCACAAATCAAAATCTCTGACCTTCCCAGCCGTAGTGTACATGGGATATAACCTGGTGAACTTTATCAATTTTATTATATGGTTGTAGATTCATTTTCAGCTGTGTGAGGGGCTTATGTTTTTTTTTTCATCTTGTTATGCATTAAAAATTGGATAACCCAGTGTATTTCATCAATTTTATTTGATCGTTGTAGATTCATTTTCAGCTGTGTGACGGGCTTATGTTTTTTTTATATTTTTCATCTTGTTATGCATTAAAAATTGGATAACCCAGTGAGCTTTATCAATTTTATTCGATGGCTGTAGATTCATTTTTCAGCTGTGTGACGGGCTCTCCACAGGAATGGATGCAGCGAGCAGCCAACTTATTGATTGGCTTTAGGATATACAGGTGCTTACTACTTTTCTTTTATTTTTTCTGGAAAGTTTTCATTAGATAAATCATAAATAAATATTAAATCTAGCAAAAGAAAATGAAAAAAGGATGTAGTTCTGTAAGGTAAGAATAGATAATGCATTTTCTTATTGTCACTAAATTGTAAGAGATATTATTTTTGCAGAGAATGGCTGGAATATAGGTGCATGGCCAAAGCATTTACATGACAGAAGAGGCTCAATGATTATGACATTGATCACTTTCAAAAGAAATTAATATTTATTTATTCATTGTATAATTACTCTTGAAAATCTCATAATAATAATAAAAATATTTTTTTGTTTGAAGGGGCTAAAAAGCCTCTTCCCAATGCCCTTGAGAATGAACCATGGTTCTTCTCAAGAGCTTGTGCATCCTCTTTTCTTTTCCATTCTTAGTTTTTTCTTTTCCTCTTTCTTTATATTTAAAAGTAGTCAGCATCTTAGATTTTTAAGTTAATATCTTTAAATGATACATCAATCTAGATTATGAAATATACTTGAATTTTGAAATCCTAATTCAATTTCTCAATTGTTAGCATGTATGCTCTACACATTTCAAATTTTTAAATGCATTAAAACAACTCTTGTTTGTGTATTCATGTTATTTTATTTTAATGTAGTGTTTTATGATTGATGGCATTTTTGTATTCTTGTTTGTGATTGTGTATAGTGACGCTTGTTTTTTGAGTTTGATTTAATGCTTGTCTTTACAATGAATATGTATGTCTTCTTGTTGATATGTATTATGAAGTGTGAAACTTGTGTGTGTCCTTTATAGCATTGACTATTTACAATATGTGTTATGTTATGATTAAAATTTAATGTGTGATATTTGTATATTTGCATTATTTTATGCGTGATCATGATCAAAATTTGGTGGGTGATATTTGTATGATCAAAATTTGATGGGTGATATTTTTTTTTTTGGAAAGTTTTCATTACATAAATCATAAATAAATATTAAATCTAGAAAAAGAAAATGAAAAAGGATGCAGTTGTGTATTCTTGATTGTAGCAATGTTTGTGGTTCTACTTTCATTTGTATGGTTGTGTATTGATGGGTGATATTTGTATGCTTTCCTATTTACAATATTCTTTGTGTATGGTCATCATAATTTGTTGTGTATTCATGATTGTAGTAATGTTTGTGGTTTTACTCTCATTTGTATTTACAATGACCATGTATGGCATTTGGATATGTACTTCGGAATGTGTGTGAAATTGCTTTTGGCGATGCTTAGGATGTCCATTTACGATTTTCTTTGTGTATGGTGATCTTCATTTGATGTGTATTCATGATTCTAGCAATGTTTATGGTTTTACTTGCATTTCTATGATTGTGTATGACATTTGGTCATGTATGTACTTTGGAATGTGTGCAAAATTTTATTTGACAATGCTTAGGATCTCTGTGTTTTTATGATATTCTTTGTGTATGGTGATCATAATTTGATGTGTATTCATAATTCTAGCAATCTTTGTGGTTTTACTTGCATTTGTATGGTTGTGTATTTACAATTATTGTGTATTACATTTGGTTATGTATGTACTTTGGAATGCGTGCAAAATTTCATTTGGAAATGTTTAGGACCTCCATGTTTTTGTATCTTATACATTTACAATCGTTTTAGGGTGCCATTGATATGTGATGTTTGTTTGCTTGTATTTTGAGTTTGATATGGATACTATTTACAATGATATTGTATGACATGTACTTTCAAGTGTGCATGAATTTCTTTTGTCAATGTTTAGTTTGTATATTTATGCATTTACAACATTTTTTTTTGTTTGACATGTAATGTTTGAAAGTTTGACAATTTTTAGGGTTTGTGTATTTACAATTTCTTTGCTTGTAATGATTAAACATTTGATGCTTATTTTCCTGCAATAATCAAAATTTTATGCCTAATGTTCTCATGTTTACAAAATTTGATATGTACTCATGTATTAATGGAAATTTGATGTGCATTGATGATTGTGTATAATGTTTATTATTTGGTTTTCCTTTACATTTATGTAATTAGAATGAATGTGGCTAAAATATTGTATGCAATTTAAAATAAAATGTGGGGTTTGGGGAGTGATGAGTGTAGTGTAACTATAGGCTAGAAGTGAGGGCGGGGGAGGCCAGATGAGCTCTCACCTTCACGTGGTTGCCCTTGTTAGTAGAGAATTTATGATTCTCGAAGCCAAGAGAAGCTCCTTGTATAAATACACATATACAATCATTAGAGCCCAATTTTTTAATCATTCCCCCACTATATATATATATAGTGGGGAATGATAAATTTTGATGCTTAATGTTTTTATGTTTGTGTGTAATATTATGTATTTGTATAATTATTTGATTGCATTTGTATAATTGTATTTATGTTAATATTTATATAATCACATATATTTATTTGTATTTCATTTATAAACTGATATTTAATAAAATTATTTAGATCCATATTTATGTTAATATTTATATACTCACATATATTTAATTGTATTTCATTTATAAATTAATATTTAATAAAATTATTTAGATCCATAAATTACTCATTATTTTATTATTATTAAATTAAACCAATATATTTCCTAGTACATGGATATTTTTTGTTTAATTGATTTCGCTACTTATTTTATTATTATTAAATTAATTAAATTAAACAAAAGTCATGCTTCCAAAGTAAGTGGAAAATACTTAGTGAAAGATTAAACATTTCACTTTCAATTATAGACATCGATGTGTCTTTCTATGTGTGCATACCACAACTTAGATGCTCATTAAGGCATTGTTTCATGTTATGTTTTTTTATAAGTACAAGAAACAATAATGAAAATTGACAAAAAGTACTCAAAGAGATTGGGGAATACATGTATTTCATTTATAAATTAATATTTAATAAGCTTACTCATATTAAATTTAATATTAATAAATATTTATTATTTCAAATTTTAAAATTTTAATTCATTTATATTTAAAAATATATATTTTTTTTTGTTAAAATTAAAATTTATTCGATTATGTTTGTATAATATTTAAAACTTTACATTATTATAAAATATATAAAATATGTCTTATATTTTGAGATGCAACACTCAGAATATCCACAGTTTTTATTTGTAGGCGACGTTTCGAGTCTAAATCAAGACTCATGAGTCCTGATGATGAGTTTTGATTTAGACTCGAAACGTCGACTAAAAATGAACACTGTGGATATTTCAAGTGTTGCATCTCAAAATCTACACCACAGAAACCTCCAATCTATCATATGTCCTATACGTTTTGGTCATAATATAACTATGTCTTAAATTTAATCTATATAATTATAAATTTTTGTTATTTATCTAAAAATTTAATAATATATAAATATCTATTATATATTTGTTAAAAATGATATTTTATAACATATATATAACACAACCCAGTATGAGGGGATGTCTAAGTTTGTCCATCCATCCATTCTCTTTTAAAATAAAAATAAAAAATCCATCGAAGAGGCTCATTTTACAACCCAATATGAAGGGGAATGTGTAAGTTTGTATGTCCATCCGTTCCCTTTTAAAATAAAAAATAAAAATATTTTAAATAGAAAAATATTGTTGCTTGTGTTTAATAAAAATATTTTAATACCAATTAATATTGACATATACTTAAAAATATATTAATAAGAAGAAGAAAAAATTCCTGATAAAATGTCTCGATCTGTTTATGAAAATTATGTATATATCATGAAAAAAATAAGTTTTATGGTTTAAGAGTTTATTTGGTCCCATATATACTCTATTTAGCATTCAACGCGTGAAGAAATTTGATCCCTCTCAGCTCATGCTAAATTTGTACTTAAGGTGGATATATGTTGGTTGTTAAAACACCTTTGCTATAGAGAGACCATGGGTTCTATTCTCTCGGCAATCTCAGGATCAAGCTCCATGATTGAGCCAACATAAAGTGATTCCTTCAAGTGGATATTCTTGGTACAAATATTTCATGGACATAGCGACCATTAATCTATGAGGTTCATAGTACACACACACACACACACACACACAGATATTAAAATTAATATTCATACAAAATATTTATTTTATAAAAAATCTTTGAATTTCAACTATATAAATTATTGTGCCGAGAGGCACTCTCCAGTAATGTTAGAGGTGTTGGAACGTCTTGATTAATTTTTTAACTCTCAAAATAAAATAAAAATTGAATCATAATTAATAATTAAACTAGTTGAGATCTATCTTAACTCTAGATCTAGAGGGCATTGAGACAGATCAAATCTCTTTAGATGCAAACCTCTTTTAGAGTGAAAATAGATTTGATCCATTTTGATGCTTAGTAGATCCAAAGTTAATATGGACCTAGACTCATGTTTACGAATAATATAACAAAACTCATTGTTTCACATTTCCATATATTTTTATATGTTTATATGAATATTAAATATGATATCTTATATTATTTATGTGTATTTTTCTTATATTTACATATAAATTTAATTAAAATAATTTGTCGGTCAAAAAGCTTCTATTATACCATGCAAATATTACAACATGGTTGTCCAAATTTCACTATTATTTCAGCCTCACTCCTATTAGATTTGTTAGCCAGAAGAGAAACACAAAAACTCATTATAAATTGCTAAAACCTATAGAGGAGAACAAAAACAGAAAGAATAAAAGTAACAACAGCTAAAAGTTAGGAAAAAATCAACGTTGCTGTTGCGATCGTGCTGCTGCTAAGCCCGTGAGACAGCGCATACCTGGAGCTAGGGCTCCCTCTTGCAACCATGGAGGATCTGGGTTCACCCCAGGCTCCTCCTCCCCCTCCTCCTCCATCCTCTGATGAAGCCTTCAGATCGTTGCTGGCCTCGCTGCCAAAAAAGAAGAAAATAGAAGTTGCCAAGTTCGTGAAGAAGCTGGATGACATTCCAGAAATCTCCCTTCCTCCTGAGGGACCGATCCAGGTAGCCTTGTCTCTGGCGGATCGAGCCCTTGTTGGCCAGTTTACTGGCCTTTGGCCCTCTCCAAAAACAACGGAGATCTAGGTCGTCAAAAACTGGGTTCCTTTGATCACGAATAGTGTAACCTCGTATTTCTTGGGGAGAGGCTACTTTCTATTAGAATTCATTTCAAAAGAGGATAAAGATCTGATATTTAGGAATGGTCCTTACCTCATGGGTCCTCGGGGCTTGTACCTCAACAACTGGACGCCGGGCTTTGATCCAGCAGTGGATGTCTCGATGGTTGTTCCTATGTGGGTTAGATTGTCGAATCTCCCAGTGCATTGCTGGAACTGGGAATCTCTGAAGCACATAGGCAATGATCTGGGAAAATTTATTGACCAGGAAAATAATAAGGACCAATATGACTGTGCCCGAATCTATGTCAAGGTCGACTTAGAGGTGGGTCTACCGGAGGCAATAAAAATCAATGTTGGCAGCTGGTCTCATGTGCAAAAGATAGATTACGAGTAGCTTCCTTTCAAGTGTCGTAAATGCCACGAATATAGACACTTTGCTAGGGGTTGTCCGAGCAATGGAGAGGTGGAGAAAGGAAAAGAGGAGGGTTGGAATCAGGTTAAGCGCCCAAAGACTGCTCACAAAACTCCAAAATCTTCTAGGGTTCCAAAAGGCAAAGGTCCTCAGCCGGCTTCTGATCAACAAAAACCCTCCCCCTAAAGGTCAAGAAAATAAGTTTGGGCCCTTAAGCTCAGATTCAGTAGAGGTCCAGGAGGTCGATATGCAAAAGAAAGTGACCCGAGACAAAGGGACATCCTCAGGCTCGAGGTAAGGCGAAAGCGCCTCAGAAAGATCTAAGGAAAAGCATGCAGAAGCTGAAGCTGAGGAACAAACTTCGGACGAATCTGAGGAGGAAGGAGAAATAGGGGAATCACAAATCTCGGCTAGAAGATCGACAAGAGGTCGAATGCCTGCCCGGGAAAAGAGAGAACAAGAAACGTACAAAGACAAGCTCTAGGGCAGTCAACCAACCCTTGAGAAACTTCTGGCAAGAACTACGAAGATGACAAGAAACCAGACACAGGGCTCCAAGGGAGCTCATCACACCCAAAAAAGTGAGTGATGAAGGTTGTCTCCTAGAATTGCAGAGGAATGGGGAGCAAAGTGAAAGAAGAATCCATAAGAAGCCTATTAAGGATAGAAGCCCCATATATTCTTCTAATCCAGGAGACAAAAATGGAGGACAAATAATTCCTCCAAACAAGTAAGAAGTTTTGGAATAAAGGTGGAGGACAGGTTGTCTCTGCTCAAGGAGCTTCGGGCGAGCTGGGCACTCTATGGGATACAAACAAGTATTTGAGGTTCACTGAGATCCTAAAAACCCACTGACTGTTCTTGAAACTTCAGCATCTTGATACAAAGGAGGTCATTAGCCTCTTCAATGTGTATGTCCTAGTAAACGTAGGGGAGAAGAAGGTATGTTGGGACTCTATTAGAAGTCTGGCAGATTTAGAGAATCTGGAAAATACCATCATTGCTGGCGATTTCAACGTCACCTTGCTTTCGTCTGAAAAGCGAGGAGGTAGCATTGTTAGGGATCCGACAAGAGAATGGGTGGACGACCTCATGCAGGATAGGGACCTACTCGACATCAAACCCTCAAACGGTAAGTACACTTGGTCAAAACAAAAGAGTCGGCCCTCGGCATATTGCAGCAAGACTAGATAGATTTCTTGTTCATAGTTATTTTCTTCTTTTAGGATTAGAGGCTAGAATGCATATTCTTCCCTGTAGCGCCTCAGATCATAAGCCGATCAAGCCTGAAATGTTGGCCCAAAAGGATCGTGACCCTATTCCATTTAGATTTAGTCCTACATGGGTCAAGGTTCCAGACTTCATGGATAAAGTCAAGGAAAATTGGAGGATTCCTGTCAAGGGCTCTCCTTTCTTTGTTTGGGAGGAAAAGCTCAGAAGAGTGAAAGTTGCTTTGAAAATTTGGGCCAAAACCCTCCCTAATCCAGCGGTATAAAGAAAGCATGCCCAAATCAGTCTTGAGATCCATCATTTGCAGATGGAAGATGTAGTCATTACAAAAGATGTTTTACACAGGGAGGCAGATTTACAACAGAAGTTTCATAAGGCATGTTTGTCGGAGGAAGAATATTGGAAACAAAAGTCACGCAAGCTCTGGCTTAAAGCGGGAGACATAAATAATTCCTTCTTCCACAAACAAGCCCAAGCGAGAAGAAGCTTCAACTCCATCTCAGAAATCAAGGAAGAATCCATTATTCACAATGACTTCATGAGCATTAAAAAGGAAAATTTCTCTCATTTTAAAAATATTTACAGTGAAGAAGGTGAGTGGGATCAGAATTCTAAATTTCTGGATGTGGTGCCTTCTAAGATAACCCCCAAGATGAATCAGTTCCTGGAGGCAAAGGTCACTAGGGAAGAAATAAAGGCTGCTCTCTTTGCTATGGAGCCCGATAAAACTCTCGGATCAGATGGCTTCACGACTATATTTCTCCAATATTGTTGGAAGATAGTGGAAAAGGATCTGCACAAAATGGTCTTGAAGTCAAAAGCCTGTCAGAAAATTGGGGGCAGCACGAACTCAACCTTTCTTGCCCTCATTTTGAAGGAAAAGGGAGCCAGTTCCTTCAACAGATTCCAACCTATTTATCTATGCAACATTAGCTACAAGCTGATAACCAAGGTGATAGCCAAAATATTGAAAGGTATCCTTCCTAATATTATCCCGGAGAATCAAGGTGGTTTTGTGCATGGGAGGCAGATTGTGGACAATTTTATCCTAGTGCAAGAGGCGATTCACTCAAGCCTGAAATGAAAAGAAAAGGGCATGGTTGTCAAACTAGATCTAGCTAATGCATTTGATCATGTTAGACACAACTTCCTCTTTGATGTTTTACGTAATTTTGGGTTTGGGCTTGAGTTTATCAACTGGATCCGTGCTTGTATCACCGAGCCATGGATCGCCCCTCTGATGAATGGGCGAGTTGCGGACTTCTTCAAAGCTACAAGAGGGCTTTGGCAGGGGTGTCCTCTTTCTCCCCTTCTTTTTGTACTCCAAGCCTCTATTCTAAGTTTCTATTTGGACAAGAAGCAACTTGATCAGGAGATACTGGGCCTTAACATTGCCAGAGGAGTTAAAACTATAAATCATGCTTTGTTTGCCGACGATTCTCTAATGTTGGGCGCTGCTACTGTGCTTTCTGCTACAAAGTTCAAAGAAGTGTTGGATGATCACTGTGAGGCCACGGGTAGCATTCTAAATAAGGGGAAGTGCCATTTTTATTGCTGGAACATTTCCATCAGCGCTCTCAGTGCCATTTCCAAATGTCTGGGCTTTGCTAGCTGTTCGAATTGGGCTTCGTTCAAGTATTTGGGCCTCCCAATATTCCAAAAATATGCCTTCAACGGAGATTGGCTCCCTTTGCTTGATAAATTCAAACTCAAGATTCAAGCTTGGGGTTTCTCTGGGCTAAATCTTGCTGGTAAATCCGTGCTGATCAAGGTTGTCCTCAGCAGTCTTCCTATCTTTCAATTCTCAGTTTTGCTTGCTCCAATCTGCATACTCAGGAAGATGGAGGAGCTCATCCACAATTTTTTTTTGGAAAGGTGGAAAATAGAATGAAAGGAGAATTCCTCTTGTCAGTTGGGATAAAGTCACCAAGCCTCTTATGGAAGGTGGACTGAACTTCAAAAATCTTCACTCTCAAAACATTGCCATGGGAGCTAAAATCGTTTGGAGACTTTTGGCATCCAAGCCCGGTTGGGCGCAGAGAGCTTTGTGGAGGAAATACCTCCACGGGCGAAGGAAATGTTGTCTCGAAGATCCTCTTTCAAAATCTAGTTCGCATTTGCTCAAACTCTGTGCTCAGGCCATCCCGCTGATCCACCTCCACGCCTACTAGATCCCGGGAAATGGTAAATTAATTAGTATTTGGGATGAATGTATTATGAACAACCCTCCACTTGCCGACAATTGTTCTCTGCATTCGCTACGTGCTTGGATGGCCAACACTGGATTTAACACCCTATGGGACATCTCTTGCTGGGACAACTGTCATTGGGCTGGTTGGAAGAAGCTTCAGGTGCCGACGGACCTAAAGCCTGCCTGCGATGCTCTGTTCGCTCTCCTTAACAGTATGGCATCGATCCACGCAAGGAGGCTGGATAAACGTGGTTGGAGTTCTCAAACATGTAGTTATACAGTGGCGTTGGGTTATGCAAAGCTGTTGGAACAACCTCACGTCCCGCGTAACCTTACGATTTGGAAGGGGCTATGGTGCCATAAGACCATTATCATAGAAACATCTTTATTTAAATCCCATTAAGCAACATTTAAAAGATTGCATGTTCTTGATATATAACTTTATTTTATAAAATCACAAAATGCTTTTGCATGTTTAATTTCTTATAAAAGTGGATGGTGGATTGATCGTAAAAACTAACATATTGATGAATCATAACCTTAATAATATTCATTCACCTTAACCTTAGTTAATAGAACTGTAATAAAAGGGGAAAAATGCGAAAAGAATCAATAACCTTAGATAATAAAACTATGTTGACAAAAAAAATGCAAAGTTACTCACCCCCACCCCCACTAAGCAGTGTGAGGTTAATACAAGCAAAATAGTGACTAAAAATTTACCCCTCTATTTCCCTTATAGAGTGTTAGTACAAATACACTCTAAGCTTCGAACATATTTTGGAAGCTTATATAGGGGATCTGACTAAATAGGATTGAATATTTTGTCATAGTATCTAACCAACTCATTAGGAAGTTGTTGGATTTACTTAATTTTTGGTGCCACAAGATGCTTAACATCTTTGTTTTCAAAAAATTATAGGAAGTACTACTGATTTCATCCTTTTATTCTATTATCATTTTATGTAAAGTTCATGAAATAGGTTAATCATTTTCTTAGTGCACCTGAGAGCTATGTCACTTTCTTTATTTGCGGGATCCACAGTGTTGCAACCACAAATAAACCAATGCCTCTTTGGACACTGATCTCCCTCTTATATAAGGAGGTGCCTAGCATTAACATGTGTCATAATTGTTGTTATTAGTAGTTTCGATGACATGGTTGGTGGTGAATTTGGAATCAACTAACCCGAAATCATGAATGGTATCATTGAACTAATGTAGTTTATTCTTTCACTAGGTGCCTTTTGACACTTTGTTATTTTTCTACTACTTATTTCTAATAACCTCGGTCTTTATAATTGACAACATTGTTCTTTTGCATTATGTCTCTTCATTGAACCCCTCTGTCAAATGTTTTTAAACTTTTCCAATGATTAAATTTAGTGAGGGGTGTCTACCATGGGATCTTCAACTTATGTAAGAAAGTTAGTCTCTCCTCCTTCACGTATAGCATTGATCCAAGTTCCTTCCATCTCTAACCTTTAGATCCAAGTTCTATTAGTAAATGTATAATCTTCATTTTGTTGACTCCAAACTAAGGCTAGACAAAATTAATTATGCAAGTGGCATTGAAGGATTTCATCAATATGAAGACATGGTCATGTTGGATTTAATGTTCTATGTATTGCAGGTCTCCACTCATTGACTTCAACAATTTTTATATTTTTTGAACATATGTAAGCTCCCAAGTCTGCCTCCATCATATTCATATCTCCTCTAGGTTAGGAAATTTTGTAGTTCCTACCTCTTCCACATCCAATCGTTCATCATCTCTCGACTCGAAGAGGTTTGATACTATGTTGACCCATTACTGCATTGAAATTTCTTCTCTTGAGATTGACGAGGGTCCACATAGTCAAACATCTCAGATCCTATTTTTATTTTTCCTTGCTCAATTTTATACAATTCAATCAAGGGTTTGTATCATGCTTTTCTTCTTTTAGTTATTTTCTTAAAATATTTTTCGGATGTATACTCTCTTTGCCTCTTGATAACTTGTTTATTTCCTCTTCTTGGAACGATTTAACTTTCTCACAACCTCCTTGTTTAGCCTAGCCAACTATGGTTTTTCTTCTTCTTAGAGGCATCTCATGAGTGGCTACACTCCCATTATCAATCCTGAACTTACTCTTGGTCAATGGTGGTAATCATTACAATGATGTCCATTTCCTTAAGAAATGCTCTAAATTCTCATGTTTTTTTTCTTTCAACTAGTGTGGATGGAAATTCTTAGAGGAGTTCATGCTTTAACATAGTTTTCAACTCCCTTGTTGATAAGAAATTTATATAATAGATTTTCAATGCAATGAAGAGGAATTTGTTGTGTAAGTCTTTGTAGAAACTCCCTAAATTTACATCATCCAAATATATGTGTGTTCTTCAATTTATTGTTGCCCACAAAAATCTCAACAATTTTTCAACTGATTTGCAGAAATTGATATTTGACCTCCATTGATTGGTTTGAAAAGAAAATTTCCATTCATATTTGACCTCCATTGATTAGTTTGAAAAGAAAATTTCCATTCATATTTGACCTCCATTGATTAGTTTCAAAAGCAAATTTCCATGTTTAATCCTATTGTTCATGAGCAAGTACAAGAAAATTTCCATCTTTTATCCTATTGTTCATGAGCAAGTACATCCACATGATTTATTTATTTATTTCAGAATTGATTATATAAATCTCTCATGACTATTTCTCCTAGCATAATTCTCTAGGCCACTAATCTCCTCACTCAACTAATCTCCTTCTCACTCAACGTATGTGGGTGCATTCAATTTTAGAGTAGTATTATTTGCACAATGTTGTAATGTAAGTGATTACATAGTAAATATGGTTATAAATGATGTAGTTTGCAGACCATATATTATAATGGTATAGGTGTTGAGTCCCAAATTTGCATCTTTTCCATACACTTTTCCATACCTTTTCACTCACCTAAACCTCCCAAATTGTCAATATCATGTGCAAAAGGGCATCTAACATGGTTTTTAATTATATTTTTGTGTTTGCTATTTGATCTAGATTTTGTTCATTCAGCTGCGGAATCTTGCCACTTTCCGCAGCTGCTGCAACTTTCCGCAGCTATTTTTTGGAACTCTATGCTACAGGTGTCTACAAGGGAAACGAGCCACATGGGCAGGCTAGGAATGACGTGGACATGGTTCGTGTCCTATTGGTTCAAGAAAACTCGTCCAAAGAAGCCGCGGTCAAAGGCGTCCACATGGAAGTCAACTATGGAGTTTCATGTCGGCCGGACTCTGTTTCGTGGCACATAAACATCCATACGGTCGTTTCTAAGCTTGCGGAGGTTAAATCGACATCTGTGCAGAGCTCTGGAGTCGAATTCAAGCATCCACCTTCCGTAGATTCACTTTCCAACACGGCCATACTCCTATATCCGTGGACGTAGTGGTCTACATGCTCTCTGCCATCATGAACTTTAGGAAACAGTTATAGTTTGTTGTTATATATAGCGCGTTTGCATACGCACAAAAAGTTAGTTGATAGTTGATGTTAGTGAATGTACTTTGTTATCTTTTAGTCTGTTCTGTAGTGATTACGCTGCACTTGTGCCGTAACACTACCATTCTGTAATGAACTGCTTTTTAATATGAGAAGACTCTGTTTTTCAACTTAATTCGTGTTTGAGGACCGTTACCAAGGCTATGTAGAGGGCCCCTGCTCAGCTAAGGTTTTGTGTATTAGTGTATATTTCTCATTTCATTTCTTTAAAAATCATTGTATCATAATCCATCCATATGTTCATACTTTGCAGTTGTTTCATTTCTGTTCATATATTTCCATAATTTCCATTTCATTTTTGTCTTTCATGATTTATGATTGTTAATCACTGATCAGTGTTCTTGTGCAGGTTTTAGATAGACAACCCGGGCATTTTTATAGCTTTTTGACTAATGACATGGATCTAACATTGTTCTGCTGCTAGTTTATTTTTCATAGCTTTTGTTTAATTTCAGTCTTGCTTTGTTCATTTCAGTTTTGCTTATCTGCTTTAGTAGTTAAATTTAGATATATTAAGCTGCTCATAGCATCTTCAGTTGCCTCCGAAAGCCACAGCTGAACTGATGGTGAGGGACTGCATTATGAAATGTGTAGTTTAGTATTAGTTTCTTTTCTGCAAATTTAGATATATTAAGTTACTCATAGCATCTTCAATTGCCTCCGAAAGCCACAGCTGGACTGATGGTGAGGGACTGCATTATGAAATGTGTAGTTTAGTATTAGTTTCTTTTCTGCAAATTTAGATATATTAAGCTGCTCATAGCATCTTCAGTTGCCTCCGAAAGCCACAGCTGGACTGATGGTGAGGGATTGAATCATGAGTGTATGGTTTAGTATTAGTTTATTTTCTGCAAATTAAATATCAGTTACACAAGTTGTTTATGATTACTTCCGAAAATCATAGCTGGACTAATGATGAAGGGTCAGAAGATAAATTGATGCAATCTGATTTAGATTTATTTTATTGCAATTTTTAATTTCCTTAAACATAGTTTCCTTTGTGTTTAGTCAGCAGCAAGAATAGTTTGATTTTCATGTTCACTAGTTTACTGTTTTGATTTATTAGATTAGCAGCACCTTTTCATTTCAGCAGCACATTTTCATTTTCCTTTTTAAGTCTTGTCATTGTAAATTTCAAATTGCTTTTTAAATTTCAAGTTGGTAAATCATTATAGGGGATATCACTTCCTTGAACAAACATAACCAAACTTGTTTTCATATTAGAATTTCCATTTCACCTTAGAAAACCAAAAACGACAAAAAGTTAAGAAATAGGTTATCTTGCACATATAGTGCGCCGCACTTCATCAGCTTACGATTCCAGGATTGACAAATTAAATGCAGCAATTTAGGACACACTAAATTGACCAAACATTTTGGCGCCGTTGCCGGGGAAGTGTAACTAGGTAGCCAATTTCTTAAAAAAAAAAACATAAAATCATAAAAGAAGGGAAAACTTGTTAACTTCTTGAAGTATGCTCTCCTCTTGCACCTAGTGTGATCTGGAGGATCAGAAAAGAGAGTTATTGGTTTAGTAATTTCTTAAGTATGCTCTCTTCTTGCACCTAGTGTGATCTGGAAGATCAGAAAGAGAATTATTAGCCCAACTTTTAAAAAATAAAAAATGACATGCATAGAGCAAGAGATTCTAGGGGAAGGTTTATAGCTAAAGCCAAGAGTTCGATTTTCATAACTCCATCTTCTTCAAGGCATAGACCAGATTCACCACCATCTACCCCTAGCCTTAATATTTTTGGAAGTCAAGGAACAGTTGAATTAGAGGATTCTCCTATACCACCTACTAAAACCCACTTAGAAAACAAAGAGACTTTCTCTCATCCTTCCTTAGTAGAAGAACTAGAGGACTATAAGGACTCTAAAGAAACTATCATGGCAGAGGAAGTAATAAATAGAGGTGGAGGTAGAAGAGAAGGAGATAATGGAGATAACAATGGTGAAGGAAATGATGGTAGAAATAGGGACAATTTGCTTGGATTCCCTATAGTTGATGAGGAAACTCATGCAACAATGAAAAATATCTCACCATATGTTCTCCCTAACTTTTATGGATTGCGAAGTGAGGATCCTGAAACATTTCTGTTTGAGTTTGAAGTCGTGTGCCGAACCTATGACTATATGGAAGACTCTCAAAAACTCAAAATGTTTCCTTCAACATTGAAGGGAGCTGCTTTGAAATGGTTCATGGGATTAGCCACTCAATCTATTAGGACTTGGAATGATATGAAACAAACATTTTTGTATAGATACTTGGACTATTGTATGCCCACCAATCACAAGGATGAGGTATTCAAAATGATGCAAAAAGAAGATGAAAATTTGGAAGACTTAATTGAAAGATTTCAATACAACTTGAAAAGAGCAAAAATGAGCAACTTAGATAATGAAACCTTGAAAGCCCTCCTATTAAAAGCCATTAGAGATGAATGGATAGAAATTTTAAACATGATGGGGAAAGGAGATATTTCTCAACTCCCATTTCGTGATATAACAGAACTATGTATCCATCTCTCAAGAGGAAAATCTAAAACTGGAAAAGGGGCTAGGGATTCTTCTCTTATTAGGGCTAACAAATCTGCAACTGGATCGGTAAGTAGGGCAGAGATTGGTAATATGCTTGATGAGTTCAAAACTGATATTTTAGGGAGCCTTAGTGAACAACTAGACACCCTTAAAATTCAAAACAAGCAGAAAGCAGAAACAGATGCCTTAGCCATCTTTTGTCCGAAATGTAGAAAGAAACATGCTTTAAGGGAATGTCCCTTGGATGCAAAAGTTGTAGAAACATGTATGATTTGCTCGGAAAATCATGAGATCAAGGATTGTCCTTCAATCCCTGGACTCAAAGCTGTTTTTCAAGAAGATCCAAATTCAGTAGAATCTCTCTGTTTTGTCGCAAGGAGACCTTGGCAGGGACAACAATCTCAAGGGTTTAATAACCCTATGAATCTTCAAACCCCACCAAATTGGAATCCTTGGCAACAACCTTGGTCCCAACATCAAAATTCATATCAGCCATGGGTACAGGGGATGCAAAATCCTTATGGGAGATTTTCTCAATTTTATCAATATCCTCCATCTTTTCAAAATCAACAAGCTCCACAACTTCCAAGCCCAAATCCACAACTTTCATTGCCATTTCCACAACAACAACCTTCTCAACAAAATACAAATCCTCAACTCATGCTCCCATACCAACTGAAGACAAATCAACTTCCAGCTCAGCCATTGCCAAATCCTAACAATAAGAATCCTCAAACTACTTATATGGTAGAAGGACAACAATTTCCTACCTATATGATTGTTCCTCTCAACGATGTACAACTCAGATCTGGTAGAGTTTTAGAAAAACCTTCTATAGACATTCAAGAGCAAGATACCTCTGAAGAGGACTCTCTTCAAGTCAATAAGGGTTTTGAGGAAGAATCTCTTCAAAATTCAAAAAGAAAAAAGAAAAAGAAAAGCTAACATCCACAACTCCTATAGTTGAGCAACCTGTATCTTCATCTACACCTCCTTTTCCGGAAAGACTACAAATTGATAAGGGGGTGGAAAAAAAAATCTTGTTGCCTAACTATGACTTTCTAGATGAATTGAAGAATGTTTGTATCAAGATTCCATTGTTACAAGCCATTCGAGAAATTCCTATTCTAGCAAAAACCATAAAGGAGTTGAGTTTTAAAAGACCAGGAAGGAAGCTAAAGGACACAAGAAGAATCCACCTAGTAGGAAAGATTGCAGACATTATGATGGGAAAAATTACCATGCAGAAGTATGTAGATCCAGGAAGTCCAATTGTCAAGACACATATAAATGGGATAGAAATTCCAAACACATTGATTGACTTAGGGGCTGCTATCAACATTATGAGTAGACAGACTATGGAGCAGTTAAAACTTCCTAACCTTCTTTTTACACCTACTTTATTGCAACTTGCAGATCGATCGGTTATTAAACCAGATGGTGTATTAGAAGATATTTCAGTCTCCTTAGATTCTTGGGAATATCCAGTAGATTTTATGATTTTGACTCCCAAAAGTAATCTAGGAGGACATCCACTTATCTTAGGAAGACCTTGGCTAGCCACAGCTGATGCTTTTATTAGTTGTAGATCTGGAGACATGTACATTTCTAATGGTAATTCGACAAATAAATTCAATTTGTATCCTCCAGCAAGAGCAATCACAGAAGTAGGAGACAATGAATGGGTCGATGATGAGGACATTTTACAACCTGTCTTTACCATTTCTGAAATCAGTGAGGATAGTCAAATTCTGAACACATTAGAAAATTTTGAGATATCTTCAGAATATGACCCCACACAATTTCGGTTGGAATCTGACATAGAATATTTATCATCAAGACAAATGTCTCTTTACTCTATGGAAGAGTTTGGTAGTTCTACTATTGAGATTTTTCCAGGAAAAACATTGAATATCAACAAACATATGGAAAAATCACAACAAGAAGAACTAACCAAAATCTTGCAAAAACATTCTACTGCATTTGCATGGGAGTATATTGACATGAAGGGTATTGATCCTAAGACTTGCATCCATCACATCTATATTGAGGAAAACAGTAGACCAATCAGACAACCTCAAAGAAGGATGAATCCAAATCTTAGGGAGATAGTGAAAGAAGAGCTCCAAAAACTTCTCAATGTAAACTTCATTTATCCAATTTCAGATAGCCGATGGGTTTTTCCTTTGGTTATAGTACCTAAAAAGAATGGTAAATGGAGGGTATGCATTGATTACAGGGAATTGAACAAAGCAACTTTGAAGGATCACTTTCCTTTGCCTTTTATTGATCGGGTATTAGATACATTAGCAGGTAAAAAGTACTTTTCATTTTTGGATGGTTTTAGTGGTTACAATCAAATTCAGGTAGCACCTGAAGATCAAGATAAGACCACATTTACTTGTCCATGGGGAACTTTTGCCTACCGAGTGCTTTCTTTTGGGTTATGTAATGCACCAGCAACATTCCAAAGAGCAGTACTAGGAATTTTTTCTGATCTAATCCATGATTGTGTAGAGGTTTATATGGATGATTTTACGGTTTATGGTAATTCATTTGAAGAGGCATTAGAAAATTTGGAAAAAGTTCTCATAAGATGTAAAGAAACAAACCTTTCATTAAGCCATGAAAAATGCTTTATGATGTTTGCTGAAGGGATTGTTTTAGGACATCATATTTCAGGAGATGGAATTAAGGTTGATAGATCAAAAGTTGAAGTCATCTCCAAGTTGCCTATTCCAAATTGTCAAAGAGATGTTAGAAGTTTTCTGGGATTTACTGGTTATTATAGAAGATTTATAGAAAACTTCACTAAAATAGCATCTCCACTCTTCAAATTGCTTACAAAATATTGTGAATTTAAATGGGATCCTGATTGTCAATCAGCTTTTGAAACTTTGAAAACAAGAATATCTGAAGCACCTATCTTGAGAGGACCAAATTGGAAACTTCATTTCCATATTTCTACAGATGCTTCAGATACAGCTCTTGGAGCTGTGTTGGGTCAAAAAGATTTAATTCCTTATGCCATTTATTACACCAGTAAAAATTTGACTCCCACAGAGTTGAACTATACTGTGACTGAAAAAGAGTTTTTAGCTGTTGTTCATGCAATTAATAAGTTTAGACATTACATAACAGGCTATGATACTTTTATTCATACTGACCATTCTGCAATTAGATATTTAATGAACAAATATGTTACTAATGGCAGAGTGACAAGATGGATTTTACTTTTGCAAGAATTCAATATTACTGTGTTGGATAGACCGGGAAAATAGAATACAGTAGCTGATTTCTTGTCTAGGATTCAAAATACTAAAGAAGATTCTCCTGTAGAAGATAAATTTTCTGATGAATACTTGTTTGCAGTAACTATTAAGACCCCTTGGTATGCAGATATTGCTAACTATTTGGTTACAGGGAAACTACCTTCACATTTATTTCCAAGAGAAAAACGAAAGATTATTCAGGAGAGTTCAAAATATTCATGGATTTCTAACGAATTGTTTAAAACAGGGCCAGATCTTGTGATCAGAAGATGTGTCAGGGAAGATGAAATGCCTGATATTCTTAAGGCATGTCATGATGAACCGTGCGGCGGACACTTTGCAGATAAAAGGACGGCCTATAAAATCCTCTCTTTGGGATATTATTGGCCTTCCCTCTTCAAAGATGCAAAACAATATGTCAAAAGGTGTGATAGCTGCCAAAGAGTAGGGAAACCTACCCTTTCAAATGAAATGCCATTGCAAACACAGGTACTCATTGAACCCTTTGAAAATGGGCTTTAGATTTCATTGGACCTATTAATCCACCATCTAAGCAAAAGAAGTATATATTGGTTTGTACTGATTATGTTACTAAATGGGTAGAAGCCAAAGCATTAGTATCTGCTACTGAAAATTCGGTTGTTCATTTTCTTTATGAGGATATTTTTACTCGCTTTGGTGTTCCAAGAGAAATTGTGATAGATCAAGGAAGCCAATTCACATCCAACCTGGTGGAGAAGCTGATGGAAGAATACAAAATCAAGCATAGAAGATCTACTCCTTACCATCCACAAGCAAATGGTCAAGTGGAGTCTACCAACAAAGTTCTCGAAAGTATCATCACCAAAGCTGTTCATCTACATAGAAGAGATTGGGCAGAAAGGCTTCCTGAAGCCTTGTGGGCCTACAGAACTACATGGAGAAATACAACAGGACATTCTCCCTATGAACTTGTTTATGGGAAAGAAGTCTTGCTCCCCATTGAGTTTCAAGTCAAGACCTTCAAGATAGCAGTTCAGTTGGGGATGGACTTATCAGAAGCCCAAAAGCATAGAATGGAGCAGTTGAATGAGCTAGATGAGATCGGACAAGAAGCAATTCTAAGAACTGATCTAGTTCAATATCAAAGAACTAAATGGCATGACAAATATATCAAAGAGAAGAAGTTTCAAGAAGGAGATTGGGCATTGTTATTTGACTCCAAGTTTAAAGATTTTCAAGGGAAATTTCAGACTCATTGGCTTGGGCCATATGAGATTGACAAGATCTTTAGCAATGGAGTTGTAAGAATCAAGACCATTGATGAGTTTCAAACTCCTCTTATTGTGAATGGCCATAGATTGAAATTTTATCATAAGCCACTCTCTAAAGAGGATTTTGTCAAGATGTTTCAAGAAAGTTCTGCAATCAGGCTGGTACAGAAGAATTCTTCTTCTCCACCAGCCTAGCTTTTGTTTTTCAAGTTTAAAAAAAAAAAAAAAAAAAAAAATGGTATAAGCCTGAAAACCAATCATTGATTGGCAGTCTTATGCAGAAAATATAGGGTGAAAATCAGGGACACCTGACACTCTATATTTTCCAAAAAAAATCTGTCTTTTATTTCATTTCATTTCACCACCCACTCCATTTCATTTCACTTCATTCCATTTCATTTCATTTCATTTCACTTCATTCCACTTCATTTCATCCATTCCATCAATAAAAATCTTTTTTATGACCATTTCCATCTGGTCATTTTTCATTTGTTCATTTCTATTCAACCAAGTAATAGCTGTGTCAGTTTCCGCAGCTGACATCTGTTTCCGCAGCTGACTCCAGTTTCCGTAGCCAGAAGCAAATTCCGCAGCTACTACTCTGCTTTCAAAGAGAATGTACAGTCAGATGTTAATTTCATAATTATAAAATAAAATGCAGGTGAGAGGATCAATGGAACATTCAAGACACCAATGGAGATCAATCAGTTGAAGACCAAGGGCAAAAGTAAGGATTCCAAAGGTATGAATAAATTTTATTTCAAATAGTATTGAAAAACACATTTTTATATAATTTTAAACCATGAGCTCTACCCATTACGCGCAATGATTATATTGACAGTTCCGTAACCTGTCACGATCTCCATGTTATCCTCTTGCATTCATTCATAAACGGTTTCATCATTGAAATTCCGATTCTCACTCATGTTCCAATATCCCACCGGAGATAATGAGATGTATTTGAGTTGACAAAGGACTCTTACAAGCCGCATAACTTCATAACCGTTGATTGAAACGTGTTCATATTTATTACACAGCCACCAAAATTCAAAACGCGGCCGAATGCATTATACTTTGTTAACCTCTTTGTCGTGTCTCTGTCGTGTTTACAAAACCCCACTTTACTCATTCTCACTCCCTATTTCATTCCATTTCGTTCCTTTTGCTCATTCTCACTTCCGTATATCTACCCACAGTCTTACTCCATTCCGTTTATGGTGCTCATTTCCATTCTATGATACATTCCCACAGTCATTGTGCTCGATCCTGTGTATTCAGTCGTTCCATTTCCACTTAAACCCTCACAGAGGCAAATTAGTGAAGCACAGAAAAGTGAAATGGGTAAGTTGCTAAGAGCAGAGCCGGAAGGACCAAAGTTTATAGAGGGATATCCGCAAGCAAAAGAGATATTGAAGAAAGCTAAATGGCTGCGTTTTATTCAGAAATTCAGAGGTTACCACAAAGAAGTTATGAAAGCGTTTGCAAGGTCATTTGATGGCTCGGAAGCAGAAATTGGAGACCTCAAGTTTTCAGTCAATGAAGCATCAATAGCAACAGCCACAGAACTTCTTCAGGAGGGAGAACGTTGGTTCAAAAATAAAAGCATCAGTGATGAGGCATGGAGAACAATTCTACGAAATCAAGGTATGGATATCACTATTTTTAAAAGAGGAATCCCTGTGCATGCAATAAAAGAAGAATGGGCCACTTTACTACTAATTGTTCAGAAATTTATTACATGTGAAGGCCGTTTTGGGTCTATGTACATGTACCATACCAGGCTATTGATGAATTTTCTTGAAAACCAAACTCTCAATCTCTCTTATTTTCTATTCAATAGCTTAAAGAAAATGGCTGTGACTGTTCAAAAACACTTAGGAGATGTAGAGCCTCATTTATATCACCATGGCCTTATAAAAATTCTGTTCCATTTCCACTTAAACCCTCACAAAGGCAAACTTGTGAAGCACAGAGAAGTGAAATGGGAAAATTATTAAAAGCAGAGCCGGAAGGACCGAAGTTTATAGAGGGATATCCACAAGCAAAAGAGATGTTGAGGAAAGCTAAATGGCTGCGTTTTATTCAGAAATTCAGGGGTTACCACAGGGAAGTTACAAAAGCGTTTGCAAGATCATTTGATGGCTCGGAAGCAGAAGTGGGAGACCTCAAGTTTTTGGTCAATGAAGCATCAATAGCAACAGCCACAGAGCTTCTTCAGGAAGGAGAACGTTGGTTCAAAAATAAAAGTATCAATGATGAGGCATGGAGAACAATCCTCCGAAATCAAGGTATGGATATCACTGTTTTCAAAAGAGGAATCCATGTGCATGCAATTAAAGAAGAATGGGCCACTTTACTACTAATTGTTCAGAAATTTATTACATGTGAAGGCCGTTTTGGGTCTATGTACATGTATCATACTAGGCTATTGATGAATTTTCTTGAAAACCAAACTCTCAATCTTCCTTATTTTCTATTCAATAGCTTGAAGAAAATGGCTGTGACTGTGCAAAAACACCTAGGAGATGTAGAACCTCATTTATATCACCATGGCCTTATAAAAATTCTGATTGAAAAGGAGCTAAAAGAAAGAAAAGATACATGGGAACAATTCCTAGTTAGAAACTTCTTTGAAGAACCTCAGGAAATTCCTGAAGGTAGTTCAATTAGAAGGAGTAGAAGAAAAATAATGAATGTTGAAACCCAAACTACTCCTACACAGGAAATTCCCGCAGCTAGCACAGCAAGAAGAAGTAGAAGGAAAAGAACAATAGAAGAAATCCAAAATACTTCTACTACTACTATGAAAAGAACTAATAGAGAAGAGAGATTGGTAAAAAGGAAGAAGAAGGAAATCAAGGTTAAGAAGCCAATAATACCAAAAGGGAAAGAAATTATTGAGGCTGTACATAAAACTTCTTCTTCTGAAGAAGAAGATCACCAAATACTATCTGACAGATTAGTTTATCTTCAAAAACAATCATCTACATCCAAGAAGGCAGAGATAGGAAAACAAGAACAAAAGGGTAGTGTACCACAGCATGTGAGGAGAAGCAGCAGGCTTAAGGGAAAATTGAGAAAAACACAAATTAAGGGTCCTCATTTCATTGATTTGGGTGAGGAGACATCTGAACAGTCTCCAACTGACCATAGTCCATTTCAGTGAGTTAGTGAGCCTGATTCCTTTCATTCCCAATCAGACAATGAGCATACTCCATCTTATTCTCAGCAAAATATTGATGTAAGCCCTCCTCGGCCAGATTTTGAACATAATTCTCTTTTACAGCTTTTTGGGGACATCCCAATGAAGATGACACCGGAAGTAGACCCCAAGCAGCAGGAGGTATATGACTATATAGAATCCCTTCAATGTTGAAGGAAACAGTTTGAGTTTTTGAGAATCTTCCATATAGTCATAAGTTCGGCACACAACTTCAAACTCAAACAGAAATGTTTCAGGATCCTCACTTCGCAATCCATAAAAGTTAGGGAGAACAGATGGTGAGATATTTTTTCATTGTTGCATGAGTTTCCTCAACAACTATAGGGAATCAACAATTGTCCTATTTCTACATGTTTTCCTTCACCATTATTATCTCACGTATCTCCTCCTCTTCTACCTCCAAATCCATCTATTATTTCCTCTGCCATGATAGTTTCTTTAGAGTCCTTAAATTCCTTTGATTCTTCTATCAAGGGAGGATGAGAGGGAGTCTCTTCCTTTTCTAAGTGAGATTTGGTAGGTGGTATAGGAGAGTCCTCTAATTCAGCTGTTCCTTGAATTCCAAAAATCTTAAGGCTAGGGGTATATGGTGGTGAATCTTGTCTATGCCTTGAAGAAGATGGAGTTGTGAAAATCGAACTCTTGGCTTTAGCTATAAACCTTCCCCCAGAATCTCTTGCTCTATGCATGTCATTTTTTTTTTTTTTTTTAAAGTTGGGCTAATAATTCTCTTTCTGATCTTCCAGGTCGCACTAGGTGCAAGAAGAGAGCATACTTAAGAAATTACTGAACCAATAACTCTCTTTTCTGACCCTCCAGATCACACTAGGTGCAAGAGGAGAGCATACTTCAAGAAGTTATCAAGTTTCCCTTCTTTTATTATTTTGTTTTTGTTTTTTTTTTATTTAAGAAATTGGCTACCTAGTTACACTTCCCCGGCGACGACGCCAAAATGTTTGGTCAATTTAGTGTGTCCTAAATTTCTCCATTAATTTATCAATCTGGGATTCGTAAGCTGATGAAGTGCATCGCACTATATGTGCAAGATAACCTATTTCTTAACTTTGTCGTTTTGGTCTTTCTAAGGTGAAATGGAATTTCTAAAATGAAAACAAGTTTGGTTATATTTTTTTCGAAGTGATATCCTATATTAAGTTTACCAACTTGAAACTTTTGAAAAGCAAATTGAAAATTACAATGACAAGACTTGAAAGAAAGTAAAAGTGTCTTGAAATGAAGAGTCTTGCTAATCTAATCCACTAAAACATTAAACTAGTGAACATGAAAACCAAACTATTCTTCTTTGCCAACTAAACACAAAAGAAACTATGCTTAAGGAAATTCAAAATCACCGACAAAATAAATCTAAATCGAGATTACATCAATTCATTTTACGACCCTTCATCATTAGACGGTATGAATTTCGGAAGTAATCATAAACAACTTGAGTAACTGATATTTAACTTGCAGAAAGTAAACTAATATCAAACCATACATTCATGATTCAATCCCTCACCATCAGTCCAGCTGTGGCTTTCGGAGGCAACTAAAGATGTCATGCACGATTTAATATATCTAAATTTGCGGAAAATAAACTAATATTAAACTACACATTTCATGATACAATCCCTCACCATCAGTCCAGCTGTGGCTTTCGGAGGCAACTGAAGATGCTATGAGCAGCTTAATATATCTAGATTTGCAGAAAAGAAACTAATACTAAACTACACATTTCATAATACAATCCCTCACCATCAATCCAGCTGTGGCTTTCGGAGGCAACTGAAGATGCTATGAGCAGCTTAATATATCTAGAATTTGCGAGAAAAGAAACTAATACTA